>VZSZ01004470.1:0-43358 GCA_013398815.1 Ibidorhyncha struthersii | reverse complement strand
CGCCGTCCTGTACCACTGCTGGAGGTGCCCCTGCTCTGGCAGGGGGTGGCACTGGGGGAGCTCCAGAGGGCCCTTCCAACCCTGAGCATCCTGTGATTCTGTGATCAAGTTGAAGATGTCCCTGCTCATGGCAGGGGTTTGGACTAGATGGCCTTTAAAGGTCCCTTCCAACCCAAACTATTCTATGCTTTTCCTCTTGATAACTCGGGCACACGTTATCCCTGTGCCCAGCTCATTTGCAAAGGTTTAAACTCTCACAGAAAAGGTTAAATCCAAATCTTTTTATATAATCGGCAGCAGAGGCTGTGTTGCAATCACTGCTTGTGTACATTCTCCACTCAGCTTCAAAACATATTTTGGCAGTTGAAGGACACATAGTTAGAGAGATCATGATTATTTCCCTCCTGGTTGCACAACAGCTCCGTTTCTACTCCGCACCCCTGGGAAATGGGCAAGTGAAATCACCAAACATTTCAGTCACCTGTTCATACACTCAGCTCTGGGAAATGGGAACTCGGTGAAAGGGAAGAGTTTTATTTAGTGCCCTGGGGATATCAGCGGCAGTGGAGAGTCAAGCTGTGAGCCTCCTGATGTAATGACAGTTTATACGACCCATTCCTGCTGGTTTTTTTTCATCAGCATTTTGCGGTTTGCGCCTCTGGAGATGCTGCTGGTGAGAGGGGCCGCTCTGCTGCGGTGGCTGCTGGTTTGCGTGGACTTGCAAAATACACTGGTTTCCCTCTCCTCTGCCCTCCACATCTCCGCTCTTACACACAGGCTCTCGCTTCTTTAACTGGGAAGTCTCTTTTCTACCACACAGCGCAAGGGGACCAGGTCCCTTTGGAGGAATGATGTAAAGATGCAAACAGTAATAAAAGCCCCAGAAAACCAGTCCTGTCCCAGAGGGAGCATCTCTGGGAGCTGGAGAGGGGAAGAGGAGTGCACTGAGCCACAGGGAAGACGAGAAAGCAGAGAGCAGGACTGAGGTGTGAAATCTTCTTTTGGCAATTGCATGGTGAAGAGCATCTCCTGCCTTGGCTGTTCCTTCCAACACCACTTGCACAGTTGTTTCTTCTAAGTAACTACCACCAACCCACTTCACCCTCTGCTACCACAGGTTTGACAGATTATTCTCCATGATATTCGGGGCTTTCCGTTGCAGGGGAAGATGAAGCAAGTAGAGCCAGCGCCGTCATCTCCTGCACATGGAGGAGAAAGAAAAGAACCCACGCAGAGTGCCCCAAAGGCAAGCGGGTTGGAGCTGGGGCTTTGCATCAGCCTGGAGGGAAGGGGGACAGGGCTCGTGGCATTGCCAGCACACAGTTGAGATTTCCAGGTCCTGGCTCGTGGCCAGCGCTCGGAGAAAGGGTTTCTGTCACCAGCACAAAGAGGAACTTAGCCGGCAAGAGGGAACGAACAAAAGTTCTCATAAAGTTCATGAGGACTTAGCTTTTCCATTGAAAAGAAAAAGAACAAGAGAGAGATTTCCTGGAAATGAACCAGCTTCTTAAATATTCCCTTCAGAGGTCGCCTCCGCCTCTCTCCTTTCCCCTGCCCTGCGCTGAAGGGCTGTGAGGAAAAACCATCCCCCAGCAGCTGCCCTGGCTCTACCTGCTCTTTGAGCGCAGGGGCTGACAGCCCGGTGGGAAGCACCCTGCTCCAGCATCCCGACCAGCTCCAGAACTGGCCTAACATTTTGGTTAACCTCCGTGTTTTCCAGCACAGCACGAGCCCTCCATGCACATGGCATCTTTGCTGATAAACCTGCAGCAAAGCGTGTTGGCCATGCTGCAGGGTGTATCCATCATCCTGGCTCCCTGCTGTGGATGCTGCACTTTCCCGACAATAACTCACGCAATAACTTAGTCTTATTAACAGGGAGATTCTTACTTATTAGATTTAATAATGCCCTCTTTATGCAGCAAAGCAACAGAGCGCACAAAGGGCCATTCACCACCAGCTGCCTCCAGCGCCAGTCCCCAAGTACCATACCCCAAGTGGGCATCCCGGCAGGACAGCGAAGAGCAGCCCGTGCCTTTCAGGTTAGGTGAGAAAAGCAGTGCCAGACGGTAGTTTTTGAGCACCAGGGGAGCTCGGGGACAGTGTTTCACCCTGCAAAATTTTTGGGAGGGAAGGGGTATTTGAAAAATGTCTGGACAGGAATGACAGAGCTTTCCAGGTCTCCTCATCCTCTCGCAGCTGTGATGGAGATATGAACATTGTCCAGTTCTAGTGCTGGTTAAGCAACTCCCCTTAAGTGCAAGTACGCAACAACTGCAAAAAGGGGTATTTCTGAGAATGTCAAGGAACATCACAAAAAAGAGATGATGCAAGCTTCAAAATACCGATGAGAAAAACTCCTGTGGAATAGGAGGAGAGTAAAGCTGAGCGATATTAAGCGAAGGACCAGTGTCCTGCAGGAATCCCATAGCAGGGCTGCCTGTGCTGGCCTACAAGATGGTGTCCTGCCTGCAGACACCCCGTGGGGTAAAGGCACCATACCCCAGCCCTGTGCAGCTCCTCCTGTGTCCCCTCTTTGCAGCAGCAGTGCCATGGCCATGCGTGCTTTCTCCTGGGCAGGCACCTCCGGATCTCATAGCTCAACTGAACAAAACCCATCCTTTCTTTGGAGCAACCCAGGGGAAGAAAAAAAAAAAAAGGAGACGAGACCAGCATCAGACAGAAAGTTACTTGTGCCTGCTCTGGAAGGAAAGGCATCGTGGACATGCAGTCTCCCGTGCCACCAGGGCAGCGAGCATCTCCAGCCAGCAGATCCAAAAGAGACTTTATCACAGCGAGCACAGCCCATTCCTGTGCAACACAACCGGCCACACGTGGCTGTCCCAGAGCAGAGCCAGATGTTCTTCAAGCAGAAGAAATGAGGCAAGGCAGATGTTGGCAACCTCGGCGGCGCGGGAGTCCAATTCTCTTTTTCCATTCACTTGAGACAGAAGAGGAAATCAGTGTTGGATTACATCGCGGCATGTGAACCGTGGAGGGGGTGAACAGGGTGTATCAGGTCCTCAGCTAATGCGAACCAGCGTTTGCAGCACGTGAGTACCAGGATGTCGTAACGAGCATCTCTCAGAATATTTAACTTTTAAGGTATTTCAGCTTGAATTACTATGCATATGAAAGCTGAGAAGATTATTCTCTTGCATTGGTGCTGCTTAATTCTACTCAGCACCTCAAAACCCTTTTGAGACTCTCAGCTCAAAATATTCTCTAGTCCTTTAGGAGCAGATGAATAAAATATCAGGCAGAAGACTATGTGTGGCTGTGGCAGCAGCCAAACCCAACAAAATATTTACTTCAAAGCAGGCAGAAGGATAGTTTGTCCAGCTGGAAAAAGCAGGAAAAGTTTTTTAGAAGAGTGGAAGAGGGGGACAGAGAGGGAGATGATTGTGTAAGTCATGATGTTTCAATTAGATCATGCCTGAATGATAACTGAAGTTCATGAACTTATATTCTAGGAAAAATGGAGGTATCCAGTTTGTCCCTGTGCATCTTCATCCTGGCACAGACATCAAATGGTGTTTTATGGACAGGTAAGGAAGGACATGGGCAGCACAGCAGCTGAGCTAGAAACATACCTGTGTGTCTGTGGTCACGGTGGACGCCACTGGCATGAGGACTGAATACATCCCTCCTGCAGGGTCTTATGCTTTTCAGGATTAATTCTGCCAATTAGAAAATATCAGAAGTCATCTAGTCGGGTAATTAGTGTCCCTGGAGAGGTCTTGAGTTGGGTCACAGGTGGTTGACAGATGTCAGTGGGAGCCCAGAAGCCAAAGGCAAGTTCTTTCCATAGACCTGGGGCATGCTGGAACAGGTCCTTCTGTGACATTGTGGCAGTGAAATATCATGGGTTTGCCCAAAGAATTGTAATGACCATCACCCACCTTGTCTCTCCCAGGTAAATAGATGCAGCTGTAGGAACCTCTAATGCCTATAAACAATCAGCTCTCTTGCAGGTGGCCACACCAGCCTGACTCTTGCTTTGAGGAACTTCCTTCTTTGCAGCAGTTGTTTCATCTTCAGTGCCAAGACCCAGCCCTGCTGTCAGCTCCTCCAACTGCAAAACCTGCCAAGATGTCCTAAGACACCTTCCTTCCTATCCAGGCATGTGAAGGAAGCTATTCCTGCCCACCATCACCTGCTCCAGACCCTGCTGGGATCCCAGCCTCCAACAACCACGCGTCAGGCTCAGCAGCTCTAGCAGCAATTCCCTGCCACGAAGGGAGGTAGTACTGTCAGGACTGGTAAATAGTCTTTTTTTTTTTAGGTTTCTTCAGCTATTTAAGTACTGTGTCCACAGATGGATTAAAGGCAAGGTCTGCACTGGAAATATTCCCTATGTTCCTGTACCCAGCAAACGTTTATTATCTGACTTTAAAGCAAGTGCCGTAGGATGCGAGGAGGATTTGAGGCAGTGCTCGGCCGCACCTTAGGCAGCTGAGGACATCCACTTGCTGGCGCTGGCTGCTGGCACAGGCCACAGCTTCCTCCACCCACGCACCTTGGTTTTCTTTGGCCTCACTGTGAAAAATTCATTTCATGTGCTAAATGCAAATCCTCTAAAGGGTTTTCAGGATGCTAAATAGGAATTCAGAAAGAACAACAAAAAAGGAAATGAGATTTTTATTTTTTATTTTTTGTTTCAGTTTGAAAAATAACTGGCCTTGAAACCACTATGTTTTTTTCCCTCTCAGGATAGGACAAACATTATGTAGCAGGGCTATAACGCATCCCACATGGGGGTTTGTAACTGCCTCTCACAAGGGACTGAAAAGCGAGAAATGGGCTCTGGTGAGCAAATGGTTGCACAACATCTTCCACATCTGATTTCTTGCACTTGCAGAACATTTATCCCCTGTCCTGGGGCTTTCCTGGAAGACTGGCTGTAGCAGTTATGGGGGCAAACAGATGGGGACTCTGAGTGTCCCCACTCCCCCCCCCCATGCCCTTCATGGGGGTGTCCTGCACTGACCCTTCCAGCCTGAGGTGGGAGGGCATGACATGAAGTTCACTGCATCCATGGGGATGTTGTGAAAGCTGAGCTGGCTTTAAAAAGCACCTGGAAAACTTCACGCAAGAAAAAGCCACCCATGGGGAGCTGCTAAAGCCCCCCCCGGGCTTGGGGACACCTGAGACAGGGAGCAGGCGGGGAAGTGGTAGCAGCCGCTTGCCCTGTCGTTGTGCTCCTACGCTTGGAGGGTCCCAACAAGGGGCCAAAGGGGATGCTTGGACCCTGTTCTCTTGGGACCCCGTGAAGTCACCATTGACTTTTTCATATAACTTTTGACATGTAAACCCAAGAAGGGAAAATTGGGAGAAAAGGTACTCTTTTTTTTTTTTGGGTTACAAACTGGGCATGGACTAAGTGGTATGGTATATGGTTTACAAACAATAGCAATGTGTTTCAAAATCACCTGTTTAAGTGAAATACAGACAATAACTTTCCTGAAGTCAGCGTTTCTAGCAGAAGCACTCGAGGTCAGTGTTTCATTGAAAGCAACTCTTTCTTCTGGTCTGTAATGGCTGATTTCTCGATTCTACATCCTCTGTTCTGCTTTTGCTAGAAAGGGAAAATTGCCAATTTCTGGAAAAAACACTGGTTTGCAATTTCCAGCTGTGTCACCTCAGACACAGGTGCCTAAAGAGCACTCCCACAAGGGGAGGTGGGATAAATGTGTCCTACGGGGAAAATGCATTTCATGCCATCTGGGAATCAGCAGATCGAGACCTCCGGGTGGGAGGCTCAGGGGCCACGAGAGGTGCTCGCTCAGCCACGGGGACCTGCAGACCTTGCACTGCTGCTGGGTCTGCTTGGGCAGGAAAAGATGATATAACCCATAAATTAAGTTTCCTTAAGGAATGTACTGACAGACGGGATATCAGAGCAGTGAACGAGGGCACCAGGCAGCAGAGGCTCTGCTCGTGCGGAAGGCCAAGGGACTCAAGACAGTGGATGTCCGGACAGCTGCGTGTTTTCAAAGTAGGGGGAAATGTGCTCATTTTTTCCTTCTCTCCAAATAAAATGTGGGGTTTGTGCTTNTCACTTCGGTCCCCTTTGGCGGGGGGTGGAGGGGGCGGGGGCTCGGCGGCACCCGGGTGCGCTCCCCGCAGCATCTCCATTCGTGCTGTGCCACCTCCTGGTGACACCGCAGCGGTGCACGGCCGGGACGACTCAACACACACCCCGAAAACACCGCCGGGACATCCCTGCCTTCCCCAGCAACAAGGCAGCAGCAGGAGATATATGTATATATATTTTTTTTTTCTCCCCACCCCTTTATCCCATCTCTTAAGGTGCTGGACCAGCCAAGGGGGGCTAAGGCCAGCTGTCCCCGGCTCCCTCCCCATCAGGGTAGATGCTGCCCCATGGCATCCCTCGCCCTCTGTGCCCATGCGTGGCGAGTCTGTCTCTGGCATCGAGATCACCCTCTGTTGACACTTTGCTGGCGGAGGTAGGTCGGGCAGGAGGGTGTCGTTGGGGCTGAGCCCCCCCCGTTGCTGGGCACAACGGGAGGGCAGTACAGCGGGTGTGGGGGGGAGTAAGATGAAGTCCTGGAGCAGGAGCATGAGCAAAATACCTGCCAGGGGATCAGAGGGACCTGGGCCTGAGAAAGGGCGATGTAAAAAACAACGTTCAAGATTGTTCCAGTGAGCTGCCGAGGGGATGCTCCCGGCCCAGCACGTTGCGTCAGGCAGCCAGAGCAGCCCAGCCTGCCTGTTTGGGGGTCGCTTTTTCACTCAAATACATCCCTAATCCCAAAGGAGTGTGGCTCCCACCATGTATTGCTGTATTAGAGACAGCGTTAACGAGAAACGAGGGCAACGAAGGACTGAATCATGCACAGCCTGGAAGAAATTTAGGACTCCAGTGCAAAACCAATTTATACCTTAATTTCCCAGGAGCTGGTGATACTCACAAACCATGGCCCTGGGATGAGGGTATCAGCAAGGGAGGGGCGCTCGCCGGATGGAACCACAGACTCCAGAGGCAGAAACACAGGAGGTGAAGAGGATTGTAAAGGATTGGGCTAAATCTGAGGACAACTCATTAGGTAATGCCATATCACTCCAAAAAAAAGGCTGCTCAGAGTTCGTCCTTTCTTAGGGAAAAATTAGAACTGCAGCAGAATCTTTCATCAGAATATTTCCAATTTTCTGTACAAGCCATCCATCCAAGGGAAAGCCCCAGTGCCCCAGCGAACCCTGCACAGCCGGGAGAGCCCCCAACTGCTGGGAGAGGGTCTCAGCCCCCCCAGGCCCCACTGCTCCATGCTGACAGTGGCACCGCTGCCTCTCTTCTGAGCGAGAGCTTTGTTCTGCAGCTCTGCTCCCTCACTGCCGTCCAACAGCTTTGGACGCCGGCCGAGGATTTGCAGATGGAAGGAGGAGGTCAAAAAGCTGGACCGCAGATGCTGCGGACGTGGCTGGTGTCCACAGGAACGCAGCAGCCACCACCAGTGGGGATGTTCACTTCTTCAACGTGTCCGCGGTGATCCTCCCCGAGGAAGTTTTGTTTGTTCAGTACATGCACAGACCTCACCAGCAGCACCAGACCTGGTCCGATTTTGAGGGGAGATGGAGCCTAAGACCCCCCCCCTCTGCCAAGGGGGTCTCAGTATCAAGTGTATCAGCTTGATACTGAGGAGAGAGGAAAAGTAAACGGGTGTTATTCTACTATATTCCTCTTCTCTCCTGCGGGTCAGATCCATGTACCAGCTTCATTGCACTCATGATGTGATGAAAAGGTATCCTAGTGCTTTCCGCTGCAGTTTGGGATTATAGCTATCTGCAACCTTTAATCTCTGCTCAGCTGGGGACAGCGCTTCTTTCGCTTGGGCATTAATGCTGCCAAATGAGCCTGTCATTTTTTACAGTTGTAAAACTCCAGCCAGTCCCGTGCTGACTTCAGCAGCCATAGATTTGTGCCCCCTTTCTCCTTCAAGGGGCTGAAGATGCCCCGATCCAGGGCAAGAAGGAGCAGTTAATTGGTACGAGAAGAATAACAAGTGTGGGCACAGATCCCAAACCAGGATTGATTTAGGAAGATTTTCTGCTTATTATCTACTTAGGAACAGAGGATTTGTCAGAACAAGTCAGAGCATTTTCATCAAATCCGGGATCCTTCACGTAGCGGAGATAGTGAGAGGATGTATCAGAGGAAAAAACTCTCTCCAGCCTCTCCCAGCAGTGCCGTTAGAGGGTTCGACGCTGTCGGGAAGTGGAGCAGAGGCAACGCTGTGGGTAGAGGCAGAACTGGCTGCAAACATCCAGTCCCTGTGAGACTGGAGCCAGCAAAGGCAGCTTCAGCCTGACTCGAGCCTCAGCTCGAGCTGACCCAGCCAAGATGAAGGCGATGGTCTCCTCCTGCGTGCAGGCTGAGCTTACCTTGAGGTAAATCTAAACCCAAATGCATTTCCAACTCGGCCCCAAGGCAGGCCACATCCAGCTGGCTCAGCTGAAAGGATCCATCGGTCCTCGGCATCCCATCGGACGGCTGGGAGACAGGCAGCACAAAATCCCCAGGCTCCACTAAGAAATACATTTTCTGATATTCGCGCTGGCGGTCCAGTAACAATAACATCGTCCGCAACATCAAGCGCCTGGGAAATGTTTGTTTTACAAAGTGGGGCAGGAGCCACTACAAAAACATTCCCTGTTTTTAAAAAGAAAATATTCCCCTGTCAACAAGCAAAATGAAACAAACGTGCGTGTATCCAAGGGAAAGAGCCCTGGGAAATGCCCTTTCCCATGCATGATGGCAGAGCCGCCGGGGCTCCAGCAGGACAGCGGGGACGAAGAGCTCGATGGCAGAGGGGGAGAGCAGTGGTGTGGTGTGGGAGCACTGGGGCTGCGGTGGCCCCGGCTGTGTGAGCCGAGTTCCTCGCTGCTGTTCTCATTTATAAATAGAAAGGCAGTTAGTTGTTATTATTAGAGCTTGTTGAGCAGGTCTGGAGGAACTACAGAAAAGCCTTCCAGATGAGCCGCTTTCCAGTTCAAGCAAAGCTCCTGGGGTCAGGTCTGGAGAAGAATGTCGCTAGGACCACCTTGAACCTTGGAGACTGGGCTGGGCTGGTCCGACCACAAAGGGCTTCACCTCTGCAGTGGGTCACGGTGCTCCCAGTGTGGCTGGGGTGGGTGCAGCGGCACCCTAAGGTCTGTCCTCACCCCGCCGTGTGCACCCGTGTTTCCCATTCCTATGATAAGAAGACAAAGCATCAGGAGAGAAACTTGCCTTGGGCCTTTTACCTCCAACACCTTCCCCAGGACCTTGGAGGCCACAGCCAGCTCCTGCACTGTCACACCATCCCAATGCGCGTAGGGAAGCTGTCCCCCACACCGGGTAGGTTGCACAAGGAGACCCTTTCATCACATGTTCAAGCTGCCCCAAGACCTCTGTGGACTCACGGACGGGCACAGAAAGAGGAAGATGCACACCTGGAAAACCCAGAAGGTGGGTCGGTTCTCTTGGCTCCAGCAGAAGAAACACCATCAGGTATGTTAGGGTGGTTTTTGCGTGTGTCCCCCATGTTGTCACCATGTCCAACCCCTGCCACCCTCCTCCAAACCTCTCCTAGAGAGCAGCACACGGGCTGTGCCACAGGGCTCCCAGCCATGAGATGATTTTTGGCCTTTTCTCCTTAAGTCACAGAGGACATGATCTTTCAGTAGCATTTAGCTCCTGAAAAATGCACCTAGGGACATCATGGGCTATCTTATCATGTCTGTGCTGCTCTGTACCCCCTAATTGTAGAGGTCCTGCTTTTAAATCTTATTTTTCTTGCCTGTCTCTCTGTTGAAAACCACAGTTTTCTTTTATCTATACATTATACCTTCTAAAATCTGTCCCTAAATCTATAAAACTGTACTCAGTAATGCACAGAGATCCAGGACTGAAAGCATTTTGTTAGTGATTGTCCTTTATAGAGCCAGCAGGGTCAGAGGAGAAGAAAAACAACACACACATGATCAATATTTTTTAAAATAGGATTTGAAAGCAAAGCATGAGAAGCATCTATCTGGTTTTAATTTCAAATGAAAAAATATGGCTATTAATATATGGCAATGCTGCTCTGCTGTAAGAACAAAGTGTAGATAAAACCTGCAAGCTTAATGAGGCTCAGGAAAAATAAAATTTGAAAGCAAATCTTTGAAAATCTCTAGGTAATCTCTGTTCCATTTATCATGCTTTGGCAATCAGAAAGTAAAACCAACCAGGCTCAGCATAATGAAGAAAATCAAACAGGCTTTTTTTTTCCCCCCTGCTGCTCTAAAATCACAGAAGAGTATAGTCATGGAAAAAAAGAAAACAAAAAAAAAAAAAAAAGGAGGAACTTCTGCCCTCCTGTTGGCGCTCAGGGAATCTAATTGCAAAGGTTTCTTCCCGCAGGTCTGAGTAGACTATGCGAGACTGGAATTTTTTAATCACGATGTTTAAGCTCTCCTTGGTGACACAGAACTAATGCAGAGGTCCTCTCTTGATCTGCCAGAGATGCGAAGGTAACAATGGTTGATAACAACTGATTCACAAGCTGAGAATGTGAAAAAGCAAAAAAAAAAACCAACCCTCCATCCCTCAACATCTCCGCCTGGCTGGGTCAGCAATGTGGCACCAGCCCCAGCCAGGTTGGGGAGATGTTGAGGACACCGGTGGACAACATGGCTGAGGAGGCTTTGCGAGGTTTTTTGGGGAGTGAGGTGCTTTGATGACTGCAGACCCCTGAATCTCCCAGTCACTGGAGGGGCATCATGCCATGTGCCCCTGGAGCTGCTGCGTGACAGCCTGCCTGAGCGCTGCCACCCCTGTCCAAGCACTTTTGGTGTAGACATGGGTCAAGCCCAAGGCATCGTATGCAGCTGCTGCCGGGGCTCTTTGCGGTGGGTGCTACTCAGCAGCACTGGTTATCTCTGTGGCTCTCTTGGCTCAGTGGCGGGGGCAGTGAACACAGAAGGGAAGCTGGCATTTGGGAATTAGGTCTCCAAAAGCCCCAGATGGCATCGCTGGACTCTGCCATGGATGCTCCCCATCGTGACCCCACTGCTCCTGCAGAGCTGGAGGTGGCCTGCACGCAGACGGGGCATAAGATGTCTGTGATCCCTGCAGACCAAAAGGGATGGCTCCCAAACATTTCCACTTGCAGCCCCATTTCCTGCACCACCCCAAATCTTCACAGGAAAGTCCCGTTACCCATTGATTACCTGTTAGGCTGCAGCACACCTGCTGGGTCGCTGCGTGGCATTGCAGTGACCGTTCAGTGACCGTTTCTCTGCAGCTATTTCCTTTCTCTGCAAAGCCACGTAGAAAGCCACCCAGCAGCCTTTAAACTACTTGGTTTGGCTACTGACACCACCGAGCTCAGAGCAGGAGGCCGTAGCATCAATGTAACGCGTCCAAAACATCCTCAAAACAGAGAGCTTGACCTACTTGTCCCTTCTCAGCTCCTTCAGCTGTAGTTTCCCTGTGGAGCACCATCACAGGGCTCTCTTCCTTCTCAGTGCTACAAAACTGGGCTGTTTCACAACTTCCATGTCTTCTAATCAGGGCTGCATGGGGATCCGTCAGCTAACGGTTCGTTGGAAAACTGTTTTACATCATTGGGTGAAAGATTAAATACATAGTCGATGCATTATTCCGGTACAAACCGTGTCTGTTGCTATGGACAAGGAATACGTGTGGGGCCATTTGGAGGTAACAGGAGTTGCTTTTATCTCCTATTCCCTTTGGCAGTGGCCGCAATTATTGTGCTTTGAAATCACTCCTTTTGCAGACAATCAGGAGGATGGAGGAATTCTCATCAATTAGTCACTCTAAATCACACATGAGCATAAAAATAAGAATAATTGCACCTTCTTGAGCTCACTGTAATGAGACTGGGTACATGCAACTCACATGTATTCATATTTTTTCTCCAGAGCCAGCACCACTGAGGATTTCTTTTTCTGCAGTGCTGAGCGCATGGTACTGCAAAACGGACATTTGAATGTTGTTTCTCTTCCCAAAGGTGTTGTAAGGATGGGAACTGCAATGAGCACAAAGCATTTTAAGGCTGTGCAAGCAGCGTTACAGGGCTCTTCCCATTACTGCCCTTAATTCTGCTGGAAGATGGGTGTAAAGAGAAATAAGTAATGATTCAAAGCAAACAGTTCCAGGGAGAAGCTTGGCTGGTTGGGGCTTTCTGCCTCCCTAGGCTCATGCCCTTGGGTAGGACGACGGTAATGAGCAGCTCGGGCTGTCTGCTGCCAGGGGAAGACAGGGCCATGTTTTGACTGCCGGGGCTAGGTGTCCAGCTAGATTCCTGAAGCTATCGTGATAGCTTCTTGCTGTCCTCATTACATAGCTACTAGAGTTCAAAGTCCAGATCTGATGAAGCCACAAAGCTCGGGCTCGAATTTTCCCAAAACTACAGGGTTGATCCCTGCAGCCACCTCCAGCTGAGGGCAGCAAGAGCGAATCACAGCTTCTCCATCTCTTTCTCACCTCCTCAGGTGCTGCAAGTCCGGGATGCTTTCTTGAAGATTTGTCTGTAGGTTCTTGTGCTGAAGTTCCCGTGCATTGGAGAAGGGGGATTTTCCCCTCGTGCTCTTGTGACAGCCTTGTCCCTGCCTCCTCTTGGTCTCATCTGCAGTGTACGTCGGGATGTTAAAGCTTGCCAATAGCAGCAGGTATGAAGTAGTAGCGACCCACGTAGCCTCACAGTGCTGTGCTCTCTACAGCCCCTCCACCCACCAGATTTCTCCCAAGACAGCCACCCAATTTCAAGAGAAATGCATAACTTGAGCCCCGCTAATTGTGAACACGCCACATTTGTCCCCTGTTAGTGAAGAATGAGCAAAAGCTGCCTCCAGGCTGTTCTTTCTGAGGCTGCCCAGTGTTTGCCTGGGACCCCGCCGCTTTTTTAGAGACCGCGTCTAAAAAAATGTATTTTTTTAGAAACCAGGTCTACAAAATTGCATGCAGAACTGCAATGCCTGCCTTTATGTCTTCCTTCATAAAGACTTTCCTCAGATGAAATCTGCTGAAGTTATACGTCACAAGGTGGCTTCTTCAGGCACCAGAGGTATGTTTTCTCCCAAAAGAAAGCTGGCAATCTCACTGGGATGGATTTTTACGGACTCTGCTCCTGCGCTGCCCCCAGCTCACGGACTGCTCCATACGCACAGCGAAGGGCAGGGCCAGCTGGCGTCTGCACACGGCAGGGAGGAGGGGGCCCAAACTTGTGCACATCTCATCCCTAATAATGGAAAAATCTGCAATTCAAGCCAGTAATGACTATTACTGCGGTACAACTGCACACAGTGGGAGAGACTCCAGCAGACCCTTCTGAAATCTTTTTCGCATGACTAACTCCAGGAGAGAGGAGCCCTTCTGCAAGAGCTGGGGAGGGCTCTTCCACATACAGTCAGACTAAAGCAGAACCATGTCTTTTCCTCTGAAATGAGACATTTTAACCTCTCTGTGCTGCACCTTGCAAGGAACGGGTCCTTGCAGTGAGGGGGTTGCAGCATCCTCTGGGATCTGAGAAGGAGACAGTGCCGTGGCTGGCCCAGGGCTCAGCAGGTGCTAAGGAAGGAGCTGGGGACACATCCCTATTCCATTATTTTTTGCAGCACAGGGAGATGGCAATGCAGTAAGACCCACCAACGGTGCCTCGCTTGATCCTCACATTGTTATTTTAATCTGTTCCCAAACCAGGAACAGGCCACCAGCTGCCACCAGCCCATCCCACCGTGGATGCCGCAAGCAGCGGGGTGCTGAGCAGCGTGGCACACCCAGCCCCGCTTGTTTACGGCGACATTTGTCACTCAATTCCAAATCCATTGGAAAAAACACAGCCACAGGTCCAGCCTTTCTGCAGCCAGACTGACCTCAGAAGCCACAAGAAACAAATGGACCAATTTTGAGGCCACTTGTGCCCTGCAGTAAACAGGGAGGGTAAGGCTACAGCAACGTCCTGTAAACCCGCCTGGAAAACAAGTCCCACGTGCCTTTTAACTCTCCATCTTTGCAGGTCCCTGAGTTCATGTCATGGTTTGGCTCCTGTCATGTTGTGTTTGGCCTCAGCGTCATCATTTGGGATCTGGGATGGAGAAGTGCTTGACACACACCCCCACCTCCCTGCCCTTCCCAGCTGGCGTTAAGTCAGTCTTGTGCATGGCATTGCCTGGAAATTGCTGCTAGGATCTTTCAACGTCCACTTCAACCTCTTTGGTGAGGTTAGGAGGGGTTTGCCATCCTCTCCTGTCCCTGCAGCCTTCCGTAGCCTCCAGCTTGCTGTCCGTCCTGGGCGGGCAGGGACCCACCACCCAGCGCGGAGCCTGGCAGCACCCTTCTGCCGCAGGTCCCTTGCAGCGTGCGCTGCCTTGGGCACCCCAGTATCCCCAGCTGCAAACACCCTCCTCTTCTCCTCTGTCATCTGCTGCCTTCAGCCTCCAGTTTTCACACTCATTCAACGCTCTGCCTGCGCCAAAGGAGAGCTCGTCGCCAGCCTGAGAGATATGTCCTGTTGGAAACGCTCCTAACGCGCCACAGTAATGAAGCACCCAACCCTGAGCTTTTATGGATATATTTGGACTATTCCCCACTTTCACACCCAGTAAAACCCAGCACAACCCACATGTGACCTCTGTGTTACTGACTGTTCAGTGCGGGGTCTAATAGGGACTGTATGCAGCATAAGAGAGCATTTACCTTCTGGGGCTTCCTCCTGGTTGCAGCAGGATGGGTACCACGCTAATGAGGGCTCAGCGTGTGGCCAGAGTATGTCTTGCCTCCCTGACCCGACAGCAAGTGGCACTCTCCCCATGCAGAAGCCCACGGGCAGTGGCTGATGTGGTCCACGTGGCCACAGGGCTTCTCCCTCTCAAAAAGAGAAGGAATCCCTCATCTGGCTAAAGAAGATGTAATTCTCTGGTACATGATTGGCACAGCACCAGTTGCCTTCTCCAGCCACTCGTCATTAATCAAAGGCAAGGTGCTGCAAAGCAGAACATTTCACAGCAAGTTCTCCTTTCCTGGCATGTTGGAACAGGGTCTGATGGCTCCACCATCACTGTGCGGGACATTGAGTTGGGTGCCAACCTCCCTTCCATCGACCAGGCACACGGGAGGGATAACACATGTGGTCCTCGAGAGCTCCCAGCACAGGCTGATTGCTGTGGGAGTGAGTCTGTCGAGGTTTGTGCGCTGACCCGGAGTTGTGAGCTTACCCCACACCAGCTCAAGGCTGGTTGCCACAAGGATGCCTCCCTCCGGCTGCAGACTGAGTCTTGGCCCCATGTTGTGGATGTAGATGGATGTGTCTGGGGCTGGGCCTCTGGGAATTGACTTAAAGAGTCTAATAAAATAATTTTTAAATGCCTGTGTGATATTTATTTTTTTAAGAAACCTCAGGAGAAAGCACGGATAAATTGCTCTTCTCCAGCACAGCTCCAGGTGGAGCACCTCAAAAGCCAGAACAATTCTGGTGAGCTGTGAGCAGGGATGCTGCGGTGGAGGAGTGCCCTCGGGGAGCCCTGTGAGTCTGGCGAGGCCGTCAAAACTGCTCTGATTCTGCCATCAGCAAAATGCCATGAATGTCCTGACCCGGCGACCCACAGGGTCGCTGGCTCCATCGCAGCACTGGGACTTTTCCCACTGACTTCAGTGGGGATCACTGGGGACCAGGGTCCAGATCCAGGCATTCAGAGCACATCACTGAAGCTGTGAAGACACAAAGCTCACCCAGTGTCACATCCCAGGCCAGTAGCCCATCCATTTCAGCGTACCTCCCAGGAGGATAAAGTCCCAGAGTACAAGCTTTCCCGGCATCTTTGCAACCCATTCTCCCTGAAATAACTGCAGGAGCTCCTGGGCCTTGTAGTCAGTAGCTTTTCCCAGCATAACACCGGGGAACGTAGCTGAGGCATTGTGATTTGATTCATGTATTTATTTATCCTTCCTCATTTTGAATGTGCAATATCACAGCCACTGAGTTATAGATACTGCCATTAACAATAGCTGGAAGAAGTTTAAGCCATTTATGGACGCTGAAATGCTAGCTAAACAGAAAAGCTTTTGAACATTTTGCAAGACCAGCTTTAAAAACAGGATGTGCGAACCCTTTATTTTGGGACGTGTTTATCCCAGTGATCAGACGTTCCACCCTGGTATCCCTGTCACGGCAATGAAAGTCCTACAAAAGTTTCAAAAAAAAACCCAAAGCACAAACTTTAAGTTGAGCCCAGGAAAAAAATAAAGGGAATTGCTGTACGAGAAGGGGAAAAAAATGTGCTGCAGATTTCAGTGGCACTCGCTTTTCCCAGGAGCACCCTTGGGTGGTTGGTACCCCCCGAGCTATGTCTCACTGCTGCCTGCACTGAACTGGGGCAGATGCCGGGATGCAGCAGCATTTGCATCTCCTTCCCTTTCTGGCACTGGGCTGAATTAACTCCATTTCAGGAGCTGCTTTTCCCATACAAGCCAATAAAAAACCCCAACAAACCCAACCTTCTGTCACGCAGGGAGAACTCAGCGCTGTCATTTCAGCCGAGGAAGGCATCTCCCATGGAGGAAGAAGAAACACCGTAGTTGGGGGCTGAGGACACAGAAGAGCCAATGCGTTCCTCGCCGGGACCCCTCCTGGCAGGTGCTAAACACAGATATGGTCAACTTCAACACCTTGTGCCGCTCGCAACGCGTGTGAGATGCAGCAAAGAGGTGGGTTTATCCCCTGGTATTAAATATAGGAGTGGCCCGATGGGGTTAGCAGGGGAGCAAAACCGAGCACGGCAAACAAAGCACGTCGGCGGGATGAGGACAGGTTGCTCTGGGACCGTGCCACCGGCCACCCGGCCCGTAGCAGAGGGTGGCCATCCCTGCAAACGGGCACCAGGAGCTCAGGCTGGGGGTAGGGGGGGGGAAAGTATCGGGAAAAATGCAGAGGAGGAGAAATGGGTTCAGGGTGGATTTTTTAAATGCATTCCAAGACAGCCGCACCTGGAGGCGGTTGTTGGCAGTCTCCTGATGTGGTGGCAGCCTAATTTTTGTAGGGATTTTGCTTCCTCGTGAGCAAAGAGGCAGTGTGGGAAGCTCAGAAAAGGGGGAAACTGGCTCATCCTTTAGCCTTGCAGCAAACGCAGTAAATCACCAGCGCCGCTGCTGGCAACGCACTCAGGATCTAACGGTTGCTGCTGGTTGAAAGCGATGCTAACAACGTGAGGAATTTTGCTTTATAATACACAGGTTTTTGAAGCTGAAAAAATCCTTTAGAAGTTCAGGGTAAGCTTTCAGAAAAATGCCTCCCACTGCAGGGCAGTCCCACGCCAGTGTGCTGCCAAGTCCTGGCACAGAGACATCCTTGGCCCTCCAGTGCCTGGGGAGAGCACAGGGCTGTTATTTTGGATGCTGTCTGTCAGGGTCTTCTAATTTTGGGGTACAGGACTCTTGTCCTAGGGACCCCTTTAGTCTCACAGATTTCCCTACTAGACCCCTGAGATCTGCAAAACTGCGGCTGCAAAACAGACTCATAATAATGTCCTCTCCATCTGCCTCTGCAGTCCCACTATTTTGCCGAGCAGCGGTCGGATCTTCTAATCCCCATAGGATGCAAAGGGTCACGCAGACACCAAGAAGCCCTTGGGGACTGCTAATACATCTTGTATGGTTCTTCCTTCCCCTCTGAGGTTGGGATACCGCAGCAGAACACGGTGCCTTGGCTTACCCCATGGTCACGATGCAGTGGCTTACCCGTGGTCAGGCAGGAGGTCCCTGTAAAGCTGGACATGAGTCACCAGGCAAGATCACCAACTGCCGGGCCAGCCTTCTCCCCTCCACGGTCCCCTGATGCTTTCCTGGGAGACTCTTCATGATTTACAGTTTGTCATATTCCACTCGTGAATGCTCCCGCTACATTTGCTCGACAGCCCGAGCAGGCAAAACCTGCAGCAATGCAATCTCTGAAAGCACTACCTGGTTAAAACATATTAAAAAATAAAACAGAGTTATAAAACCACCAGTTGCCCACATAATCAAATAAAATTAGTTCAGCTCAGCCTCCCCCATCTTTCCTTACTGCTCAGGTAATAAAACCACTCACTTTACAAATATCTAATTTCAGGTGTATGGGAAAGCACGTCATTGAGCTAAGAGGTTAGTCGGGGCAGGGGAGAGCTCTGCCCAGGGCAGGGGTGTTCCAGGGAACTGGCTTTCTCATATTGATAACTGCTATTTATATGACCCAGAGTGCTAAGTACATCATTAAACAAATAAATCAACAGCTCTCCATCAAGGGAAAGGCACCAGACATAGACCATGACCTTGCTGGGAGCTGTGATGGTGCCATGCAACAGCCAAAAGTCTTCTCCTTCCCATCCAGCGGACACCGACCCAGAGTGAAGACAGGTTTCTCCTCCAGCAGTGCACAACCGTCTGCACCCTCTTACATTCTCAAAAGCCACAGTCCACCTTGCAGGACTGTTGAGGGTCCAGGGCAGCTGCCAAGGGTTAACGTGCAAAATATCCTGTATGAACCAGGCTGTTTAAGGAGCATCTCTCCCCCAGGTAATGACCAGTGATGAAAATATGCTCTGCTACAGTAATGCTTGCAACATAAGAGCCCACCGAGGAGGGAGCTGGTAGGTGAAGTGAGACGATCCTCTCTTCTCAGTTGGATCGCAATTTCAGCCAAGCTCATCTGCATTAATCTTATGCTCATTAAAATCAGTTGTTCTGTTTCTAATTCATCCACTGCTGCCAAGCTCAAGAATTAAAAATTCATGAGCCAATGTCCCTGAAAAAAAAAAAAACAAATGTAAGTTCATCTTAAGCAGCATAGATTTTTTAAACAGTCATAAAAAAATGTCTAGCCGCTCCTTTGTGTTTGAAGCTTTCAGCTCTCATTTTCATGAGGGATAGGAAAATGAACAAAAGCTGAAATTTTTACACCATTGTGTGACTCCAGAGGCTGGTGCTTCCTGGAGGCAGCCTCACAAATTGCATCGCTTATGGTGAAAACCAAGAGACTGAGCAACACAGGAGGATCAAGTTCATTTGGTTCCTCTTACACTGCCTCAAAACAAGCGTCATTGCTGAAGTGACAAAAAGTCCACCCTGCAGACCTCAGGGCAAGCTGTCCACTGGGTTTTACTGCAGTGAGATCAGGAGCCTAGAAACGACGTCAGCAATATTTTTCCAGCCTTGGTCTGGACAAGCACGTAGAGCTCTTGGCAGCCCCCAGCCCCTCTTGAGCCACGAGAACAGCATCAGACCCGAAACAGAGATGCAGGACCTGGTGTGGACCCAGCCACGGGCAGCAGCGAGCAACGGGCAGGGCTGTGGGAAAAGCCAAGGCACCACGTTACGACAGGTCATGCTTTGGTCGGCCTCCAACATCCACTGCAATTATCATGCCACCTCTGTGCCCCTCGGTCCCTTTGTCCAGCTTCCCAGCACCCATCCAGTTATTTCTCCCCTTGAAGTCTACGTGGACAACAAGGACTTTCCTCTCCAGCGAGCAGCCAGACGCTCTCATGGATGCAGAGCAGCACCCAGGAGGAACATGCAAGTTAACAGTAAAAGTAAATAATTACCTTTTAATTCTGTATGCGTGAGCGACAAACTAGACATGATTTTTAATATGCTCCTAATTAAGGTCACCGATGACAATAGCTGGAGAGCTGGAGAAAAAGACAATAAATACCATTTATTTGAAGCAGATGAGAACTCAGAAAGGGCTCTCCAATATTTTTTTCAATACCCAAAACTAAACAACGTTGCAGAGTGCCAGAGACCTCCCAGCCCATGAAAACACGCAAGGTCTCAAATAGCCTTTGCTGGCCCAAGATGGAGTGATTACGCCGTGCTGTCTGGGTCTCTCTCCACAAACACAGCCCTTTTTCCTCAGAAAAAGGCACCATGTTTACAAAGTAAAGCTCAAGTAGGAAAACATCGAGCCAGGCCAGTGCAAAACCAACCCTGGGAAAAGGTTAGGATTAACTCCTCTAGAGCCAAGCGGAGCTTGTTTCCTGAAAAAGGAGCATAAATAAAGATGGGTTGTCAGTAAGCGCTAGCGGGCGTTGCTGCAGTTATTTATAGAAGGTATTCATTTCCTTCATGATCTGGATAAATATCCATTAGCTTTAGAGGTGACGAATCAAGTATTAATTAACCTGCTGGGGGAAAAAAAATAATACGGATATTAATGTTTTAAAAGGAAGCTTCCAGCAGAGAAAAAAAGGAAGAGAGCTAGTCTGAAATTTTCCAATAAGGCCTTATTGTATTGGAAAGGAGCAACGAGCAAAGAACAGGCTCAGATACACTGACTGGGAACCTCAGTCTCTGCTTTGGTAACAGGAAAAAAACCAACCTTGTGACCTCGTGCCTGAGCTGAAGTCCCCACCAGGGCAGAGCTGCTCTCCCCAGTACACCGCCACATGCCCCGGCAGAGTGGGCAAAGTTAGTTCTCCTTCAGACACTGATGCAGTAAGTGTTTTTTCCCTCTAAGTTCCCTCTAGATGTTCAAACTACAGACCGGACCTTTCTTTTAGTGCACGCAATAAAAATCCAGAGCGACCATCAGGAAATCAGCAGAATTGCCAGAACATGCTCTGGCCATTACACGCTCCCGTAAAGGGGAGGAGACCTTGGCCCTCCGACTCCCCACCTTCCCTCCATCCTGCCTGGGGACAGGCTGAGCTAACTTTTGGTTTTTTTGGACTATCCTCAAAGCAGCAGCATCCCATGGAGACCAGTGGGGCTTAGCTCAGCATAAGCATGAGTAACACAGAGAAATGAGAAATACTTCCTGAAGAAGACGACTGTTTTCTAAGCAAAAATGCCAAAATGAGATGTGACACCAAACCTGGACGGCAACAAGAAACAAGTTTCCTGGTGGCACGGATACAAGACCTGCAACACCACCATACCCTCCCGCTCCCAGCACGTTGGGCTTGGCTGCATCTCTTCTCCTCTCTGCACAGCAAGGCAGCTTCCAAGTGACATAAATCAGAAGTTTGGAGTGATTATTTTGCAAACTGAGACACAGTTCTCCTGTAGCCGAGAAGGCACGATGTTCAATGAAGCACAAAAGATCCTCTATTAGATGTGGTCTTCAGGATTGACTTCCTTTGCCGTGCCTGTGATCCACCCCCACATCCCCAAATCTTTAACAACTTCGAGCTCTTTTTAAGAAAAAAAAAAAGCATACGGAGTCAGCCTGTTCCTGCCCATTTTTAGCTTTTTTTTTTCCCCTCTGCATATTCTCCTGTTCTCTACCCACACACACCCCAAACTATCCTAAAAAAAAATTGAAAGAGGTCTAAAAAAACAACAGTAATCCAGGGCGTCATCAGCTTCCAGGAATGCAAACTGGCTTAAGAAACCACAACTTCTTTTTGTTGTTGTTATTTTTTGTATGGGTGGTGGGTTTTTTTAGTCTTTTACAATTTTCTGTTTTAAAAAATGGCATGAATTCTCTCCTTCTTCACCCTTCTCGGTCCTCTCNCAATTAGGGACCTAATAAAAATCTGATTTTAAAACTGCCTTTTCCGACTGCAAGCGTGATGCGAGCCGTGGCAGTCACAGAACCGGTGCTGCCAGCTCGGTCCAGCCCGCCCAGTGCCTCCCCTGCAGACAGAGAATGATTTCCTCCAGCGAAACAGTTCTCATCCTGTGTTAAATGTTGTGTATGATGAGGCATCTGCCACTTAATGTGAAAGACACCATCACAGCCTAATAAATCACATTGCCAGAAGGACTTTCATGCTATCACCAATGCTTTTTTAATTATATGGCCTTCCCTCTCCGTATGCTCCCGTTCATCACCACGCTTTGCAGACCTCACATATTATAGCTGATTAACTCATCCCCAGAATAGGCGGCCGAGCTAAGCTCTTTGAACCCGCTGGTCTTGCAGTCGCCTCTTCTGTTGTTCCCATCACTCCAGCCACAACTTTCCGACCCTGCAAAGGAAAGCCCTAGAGATGCACCATTTGTCATGCAGATGCCATTTATTATACAGAAAGCACCTACCACTGCCTTTTTTCCAGGCATGCACTAAATTGGAAGGGGTGGGTGTGAGAGATGGTGCCTATTCATTCTCCTTGCAGACGGTCAAGCCACAAAGCACCCAAGCGAAGCCGCACGCTTCCTTCCAACCTCCTTGACTTGGCCGAGACCCAAACCACCCACCGGTGGAGTCATGTTGGACTTGCATGCCCTCCCATAGCGCATAACCTCCTCTCATAGTGCCACTGTCCTGGCAACACATCTAAATGTGTTCACTCCCCATATACGCAGTGCAGTTTGAGAAATCTGAGTATTTCAGGTTAGATTTTGATTTCATGGGACTGGTCAGGTTTAGACGAGAAAACGGAAAAAAAGCGCCCTGAGCTTTGGCATGTTAGAGCAGCAGTAATTTCAAGCAGGACACAACGCTGCAAAATGCATACTAGTAAAACCCAATTCCATATTAAGAAGAGCTGAATTTTAAAAACGTCTCCATAAAAACAGCCATTCCATAACCGGTAGCCCGGCGGGATGCAACCAAGCTGGACGGATATCACAAAAGAGTGAAAAGACATTTCTGGGACTGCATCATCCTTCCACAAAACCCCCTACGAGGCATGTCGGCCAACCACGCTCACCAGCAACTACTGGTGCCACTGGCCAGCTGGACTGGTCCGGCTGTGCTGATCGTAGTCTGGAGTAACTGATGTCATGGTGGAGTGGAAGTCGATAGGATCATGGTGTGCTGGTTTCCATCGACAGCTTTGTATCCCTTCCCCAGGTGGTGGTTTCTTTTGTAGGACAGAGTATTCTGACGCGCCAGAAAGGGTCCCTGTTGGATTTTGCTCTGGCTAAATATGACAGGTTTTGTGGCTGGGTGAAGAAACTTAACTCATTATTCAATCAGACTTCTTTGGATTTTTATTTTCCTTTTTCCTCAGTGAGAACTGGGGACACCAGGAGGAGTCCAGGTGAGACTGGTTCACCTGCTGCAGGTGACCCTGCTCTGGCAGGGCGGTTGGACTCGATGATCTCCAGAGCTCCCTTCCCACCCCGACCACTCCGTGATCCTGCGAGAGGGCTCTGAGCAGGCAGCAAGCCTCCAGCCAGGGGAGCTCCAAACCCCAGAGGGGACGAGCTCCACGGGGTCAGTGCCAATGGCAGCAAAACGAGCACCAGCTGGGTAAGGATTTATCAGCCAGCCCAGACTAGTGCATATATTTTCCACTGGACAAGTCTATCCTCCTCTCACCAGCACAGTCCAGCCCGTGGGAGTGCTGGCCCAGATTATAAAACCTGAGTCTCTAGCTGCTTGCTGGAGAGAGCACATCCCAGAGTAATCAAACGCAGGGGAGCGATGCCACCCTTGGATCTGCCCTTTTTGGCCATGCAAACAAGTTAATGTCGGCGTAATTAGAGAGTGACCGTTGTTTGCCATTGAGCTTCATAAAAATGTGAGGAAAGATGTACGCATTTTAATTAAGTTCTGGGAGAAAAAAAAACGCGTACCTGGCTCGATTGCAGAGAGCTGAACTCATTACTTCATCCACGTCTCAGTCTGCTGCCTATTTTCCTCTGCAACAGAGCGATCAGCCTAGGCTGCAGTCAGTGACTTTAAAAAGCAAATAATCCTCACGAAAGGGCCAGGCCAGCACTTTATAACTCCTGCACCGCTGCACTGGGAGTTTTCATACAGCTACACGTCTAGTGAGACCAAGGGGCAAGCACTCAAAGGCTTAGCAACCTGAGGGGGAGTGCTCCCCAAATCGGGGTGTCAGGAGGGGACCCTGACGGCGCTAGCTATGGATTTTTCCAGCAGCTGCCAGACTTTTCCGTAGATTGCCCAGGTCTGCCTTTCTGCTACAGAACAGCCTGGGCCTGAGCTGCCCTTTTCACCTCAGGAATGCACAGCTGCGAAAGTGAGGTCTCGGTTCCTCTTGCAGAACGTGGCTCCGGGAGTACGGATTTGTGCCCAAGCCACCGAGGCCGCGCCATGAACGGGGTCGCACTTGTACTCACGCTGCATACAACAAGTGAGGGGTGTACAAGTGGGGTCGGTGCATCCATTTGCCTTTGGATGTGTGGAAAAAAGGAATGGCAAAACCCACCCGGAGTTTGCACAGCAACCTAAACCCGTAACTAGATCCAGAAAGTTTCTAGGGCGTAGAGAAAGATACAGCAATCATCGGCAGCCTTCTCTCCCCCGAGAGCTGTCTGAGCAACCTTCCTTTATAAAGACTAAATAGTCTGTTTGCTATTACTGCTCCATGTATGATTAGATCAGAGCATGTAGATCTCACGCTTTGAGGCTCTAGTCAATAGTCCCAGGAAACCCCGCGTGCCCCTCGATGGCACAGCACAGCCAGATGCGCCAAGATCCCTCCCCAGCCAAACACCTACACGCGTCCAATCCCCGTGGAATCCAGTGAACCATATCTATGTCCTTATAGTTAAGCGCCTCTTTACGTATTTTGCCAAACAGGGACTCTTGTGGAGTGATGCACAACGGTGGCCACGGCAGTGCCTCCAGCTTCGTTCACAGTGTGGGGTGGGCTGACGTCTGGTCCAGGCGGGAGAGTGCTCCGCGCGGCGATGGGACTGGACCTCCACAATATCTTTATGGTTAAGCAAGTGCATCGCTGAGCTGGGGTCTCACGTCCTTCTCTTGGCAGCTTTAGATGCCAGCCCTGCCCAAGGTGGGACAGTGGCCAGCGGCAAACACCTTACATTTCACAAAGAGCTGACAAAATCGGGCGACATTTAGTCTCTACCAGTGACACGGCCTTTGCAGGCAGGGAACTGAACCAGTCCCTAAAAGCTGCAAGACCCAAGACTGCGGCTCTGAGAAACGCTGGCATGTTGAAGCTGCGGAGGTTCAGCTTCGCCTAACACGGACACAGGCTCCCTGCGCTTCCCGTCCTGCTGGGAAGAGCTTGGCTCCAAACCCAGAGGGCTGACCACAATCCCTGTCTGCATGAATATATTTGTTAAAACACTCATTCACACTGTAGCCACAGCACTGGCTGGAAGAACACATATCAGGCTTTTTGTCAAACAAAACCCTTTCCAGCTGTCTGGGAGGACAGCAAAATCTGCCATCGCACTGCTTTGAAGGGTTTACAGTTCACTGCAGCACTTTATATCTGCAGTTGTTTCCATAAGCAAGTTCAAGAGCGCCTGTGAACAGGAAGGAATTAGGCACTCATGCAAAGACCATTAAAATCAAGGGGAATCTTTCCATTGACTTGAGAGCATTTGGCTCCCAGCCCTGGATATCAAGGTCTGTTGTGCGGGATTTAGAGCAGGAACCGGGAGCCGGACTTTGCAGGTTTTCTCAGCATTTGTTACCAAGTTTAGCACAGAAGCTCTCTGTGCCCATTGCCCTGCATGTAAATTAAGAAGTGACTGCTCATCTGAGATGCAAGACGCTAACTGACCATACTTCTGTTCAGCCTAGGCACCTCCTCCATCCTTCCTGGGGCAGACAGACCTAACGCCGTAACAAGCTGGACTAACCCATTCCTGTGGGCAACAAGATTTCTTTATGGGTCCTGACATGTCGGTCCCTGGTGCCTAACCCATGTACGATGTGTCAGTCCAAGAGGCAAAGATACCACAAACCAGAAGCTTCAGCAGGTCTGAAAAGCTTGTTAATCCAAAGTTCAGGCTCACATGGGGGATGAACCTCCTACTGGGATCTAGGCAGCATTTCACTGATTTCCCTTCTGCCTGTTCAGTTAGAGCCAACAGTTCTGCGCAGGAGTGTGCTGTCTTTTGATGGAGTGCAGGAGCATCCACCCAAATGACAAAAGCTCTGAGTTGCCTCCATTTTCACACAGAGAAGCAGAGATCTGATCTGCATTGGGACTTAACCTCTGGAAATTGATGCTTTCCAAGGAGTGTCTTCCCAGGCACCCCAAACTGCCAGCACGCGAAACACAGAGCACTCTGGGAAATTCAGGCTCTTTTAAAATACGGCTAATTAATTTCCTGCTGCAATAGGAGCAGCGATTCTTCTCTGGGTTTGCAGTAAGACAGCCGGTCAGGTGAGTTTAGTGAAGTGCCGTGCCAGGTACCAGTGCCTGCGAGTCAGGGGCGGATGGCGTCGGCACTTGGAAGATGCCGGTTCATTTTCTGCTCAAGCCCACGCCCCCGGCTTCATTCAGCACTATCCCTTCATTACCTCCACTGGGGGTAAAAGCAGGGAGGACATTTCTCCATGGGAAAGGTCGTACCAAAACTCCAGAGAGAGCGAAATGAGGAGGGTTTGACTCGGCACTGGAGTGAAGGCAGCAAGCCTGGCCGGCGCTGCGCCCACGTCAGCGAGGATGCTCTGTGCTGACGGCCATACGCTGCCGTGGGCTTCGCAGGAGGCAGCATCCGGAGGTTAGATACGTCTTTCCCACTCCTCATGGGCAGCGAGTGCCTGGGAGAGGAGCAAGGCTTTAAAGGAATTATTCAAACCACAGGCTTAGAGAAAACCTCTGCCTCCTGGCAGACGCTCATTACTTGGGCTGGGTTTAGAAAAACAAAGGTGACCAAGCCCTGCTTCAGCCTTCAGTGGGAAATACAGAGAGACAAGAGTGTGCTTAGCTGCAAGAAACTTGATCTCCGAAAGAGGAGAAAGGAGGGTGGAGAAGGAAATGCTTCCTAATGCCGGGGGTGACCCAAACCAACTCTGCCCAGCCGAGCTCTGCCAACAGACTCACGGAGCCAGACAGGACAAAAGCAGCTAAAGAACAGATTGGTTTTGGTGCCTGTGAACTCACGTAGGCAGTGCCATGTTCAATGGGACAAGCTTCCAGTGACAAGTGTCACTTGTCTGAGACGACTTGACAGCAATTTGACTTGAAAGCGATTGTGCCGGTCCAAAGACCACCTCTGCAGGGCAGTGGTCTGCAGGTCCCCTGTGCAGGAGCATCCATCCCCACGCCTCTGTTAGCCTGGAGGGACACACGGTCACCCCACCATGGGAAGTCAGGTGTGGCTTTTTGTTTCCAGAGGGATGTGGTTTTAGGAAATGAGCTCTGTTACCACCTGCTGCAAGATTGCCGGTTTAGTGGGACAAATTGCCAAATTCGACAGGAACTAGGGTCTCATTATCCTGACGGGCTTTGGCAGAGAGAAGGCTTCTCAGCTTCCATTTATAGGACGCGCTGAGAGACGCTGTGGCAGGAGTTCAAGGCAGGGCGGTGTGCACCATTGCATTATGAAGTCTAGACAGCGTTGGAGCCCTGCAAGCCTGAAGAATGCCTTTCCCCTGCCCTCGCCTACTATTGAAAACCCAGCAGCCTTCCTCAGCCAGCAGCGGTGCGGGGAAATATTCAATTCCCTTGTTCAAAGAGACCCTTTTGGGCCATTGTCTCCCTCGAAAACCTCCCCCTCCAGAAGATGGGAGGTTGCCAGCGTTGCTGCACGCGTGCCAGCACGAACTTTCAGTTACCCAAAAGCTGCCAGGCTCCTTGGAGGAAGGGAGCAGGGAAGAAAAATGTTAAAAACTGCCTAAACCCCATGTTTTTATTCCTACCTGGAATGAAAACATCACCTTTGGAGCAATTCTTGAAATATCTGCCTTTAGCTAGTTTTATTCTTCCTTCTTCCTCACTCTGAGCCGAGCAGGGAAACCCACCTGCCTGCGAGCTCACTGCCTCTGTAAGACCTCCAAGCAGCGCTCCCTCCCCAGCTGAAAAGTGTCCAAGCAGCTGTGTTCATCGATATCTGCAGCCAGCTTCACCAGAGACGTTTTGAACCCAAACCAAAAATTAAAACTACAGAAGTAGTTTTAATTTCTTGGAAGATTTCTGTTGGGCCTTAACTGCTAAATACACTTTTCATGGACTGAGGGGCAAGGCGTGCTTGGATAGCATTTCAGCAGCTCCTGAAATACAGACCCTGGGCAAGGCTGGCGGGAACGGGGCAGCAATTTCTTACCCATCGCCAGAAATGGTGGTGACAGCTGGGCAATGCCGCCCTACCTTTAGCTGTTCAAACCGCAGCGGGGTCCAATGGCGAGGACTCGGCCATTCAGCAGAGATTCAAAGGAAAAAAAATAGGATCAAATGCTGATGCTTTAGAATTTGCCAGGCTAGCTCTGACTGCACCACGAGCACATACGCTCTTTCCTTAAGTGGATTGATAAGCACTCTGAATCAGTATTAACACATGCCAGATGCTGGGGAATCATCTCCCACTTATGGCAATAACGAGGATGTCCCAGAATCCAATAAAGCAACTGAGAAGATGAGCATCTGGTGCTGGTTGTCAGGCCCTGACGCAGCGAGATAAATCTATGTAATATAGAGGTGTGATTTTTTTCTTTTTCTTGAGTCATATGCCGTTTAGCACTAGATACATGCGATTCCTCCTCCCTTTGGGGGTTCTCCTCAGGAGGAGATGAGCAGAGCATCCTTCCTCCAGCGGGATGCTGAGCTGTGCTCCCCCCACCCTGCCCTGTCTCTGCTGAAATCCAGCTACCCCATGCTGATCCCCCAACCCCATCAGCATCACCCGGTCACAGTTCTTCAGAGGGAACTGTGCAAAGCGACCCTCCACGGCCATCAGACAGCACCTCCAGCCAGAGAACTCACCAGGTGAGACCATCTCCCTTGTCCACCCCGTGCTTCCAGCCAAGGGCAAAACCCCGCAGCTCAAGACAAGAGAATCCGCCACGTGTTCAGATTTGTTAAAGGACACACAAAGTGGCGAAGCAGTGAAGGTTACTTCCTACATAAATGAGCCAAAAAAATAATCACCGTGCACAGGGAATGCTGGGGATTACACAACAGCGATCCCATCTAGCGCAAACGCATTTTAAAAATACTTAACAGATGATTCCTAGAAGTAATAGCCAGCAAATTTTATTCATGTGCAAGGCAGCAGAGCTGAGCTATATTTAATAGGGGAAAGAAGATAAAAGTAATCTCCAAAGGTCTGATAATGCAGAGTCTGTGCTTAGATATACTTCAGTACATCTTTAGGCAGTAAATGCCAGCGTAGCTACGAGGATGTTTTTCTCAGTTTGGATAGCAATTCAGGGACTCATTGGTTTTAAGATCAGAAGCAGCCATTAAAACATCTCGTATGAGCTGCTCCCCACCACAAGCCAAAATGTTTCATCCGATAACTGAACAGGGTTGGAGGTTTGCTAATTTAGAGCTATTTGCAGTGAGTGACAGACCAGCCTTCGCCCACAGGTGAGGGCCAGCCTAGCTCCAGCCGTTCTCGCTGCCGGGGCCCTTCTCCCACAAAGGCTGCTCTTTAATTCATTCCCCGCCCTCACAAACAAATGTTACTCCAGTTCTCCTTCCCAGAGCTTTCTCAGACAACAGGCGGAAAACGAGCTGAGGAAGAGAACAGCATGAAGAAAAGCCGGTGAGCAAACTTCGAGGACCGTCAGTGCCAGCAAATGCCACCCATCTGCGATCCCGTGCTCACCTCTGGAGGCCCCAGCAACCACGGCGAGCATCCTCCCGGGCTCCCAACCCTCCCGCTGAATCGCGTCCTGCCAGGAAGACTTCCAGAAGACCTCCAGATTCAGCGGTGCCTGGAGAATCTGCTCCTCCTTTTTCATTCTGTTTTCCTTTGGGCTTTTCCTAAAGCAGAGCTTTTTCTCCGCGCAATTTCCTGCGAACATCTGAAAAGAAACATGACCAGCATCTGTTGTAACGGCAGCGTCCATTTAAAAAGCATTGGGCAGACCCAAAGACACTTAACATACTTACAGTGTCACTTACAAAGTTAACACTGAAATAATTTTAAAAGTCAATTTTTATGTAGATTTGTGCTCATTGTTTACTTTTGGTAAGATTAAAATACTTGGCATCAGTTCCAGCTTTTCAGAACTGTGGATTCAGTTTGCAGAGGGTGCCTGGGAGAGAGAGGGACGTTTTCTCCTCGAGGATAACACTGTTTGCTTGAAACATCTTAAAGGCTATGAAACCATCATTCTGGGTCCTGGCTCATGTGAAAGCCAAAGTTTTTATAAAAAATTAAATTTGGAGTCAAACTCGCCTTGTTCCTTTTCCTTTTAAGAAGCTGCCGCTTTTCCTCTTAAACCTTTGTTTAACTTTGATCCTTTCTGTGTTTGAGATCTGCCTGTCTCTTTGTGTACCCAGAACCTGGGCTAACGAGTTCCCTTTCTACCACCTGGGATCTTTGACAGCACTGTGTTGCAACTATATTAACTACATGAAATACACTAGTATGACTTTAACGACTTAGGATAAAATTTAGATCATACCCAATATTTGACTTTAAAAGCATTATGTAAATATTTAACCAATTCATGCACCAAGTCCCATTGCAGGGAACACAGTTAAGATAATTTAGCTCCCACTTTTCAGAAAGTATATTTGTGACAGAGCTTTCCTGAGTGCTTGAAGCAAAGCGCTGTCAGCAGCACCAGCTGCAAGGCTGTGCAGAGAAAGGTGCTGTGCCTTCGGGGACCAAAACCATCCGACCGCAGAAGCCCAGCGCTCCGTGTGGCCAAGCCACCCTGCTCCTCCCAGGAGGCCTGGGCTTAACCAAACCCAACCATTTCACCTGGTCTGGGGACCTCTACACTACTTAACAAAATTGTTAACATCACCCAAGACCACAGAGTGAGGCTGTGGTGGGGTGTTTTTCTCCACCGAGGTCCGTGCACAGGAAGGACAGGGAAGAGTGTGTGTTTGCCGAGCTGGATGCCTTCAGAAAACACGTCCATCTCAGTGCCTCTGGGTATGTGTCGGTAAAGTGCTGAGCAACAGGAAATCGTTTGACTTGTATCAGACCAAATCCAGAGAGTATCAACCCTGCAATTAGCTATAATTAGAAATCCACTCCGGCAGTGCTCCCCCAGGCAGAATCCATACACACCCACACGTGCTTGGGGTGCTAAAATGATGCTGGTAGAGAAACGCGTGATGACCACCTCTCCTAGGGGTGGCCCATGTGCTCACTGTGGGTGCCTGTCCCCCACGGGGTACAGGAGCCAACCTTACCCCAGGGCTTACCCGTGACCTCCCACATGCTGAGCGAGGAAATGGTTTGTACCACGGAGTCTTTACAGCTAATCCTCCCAACCAGCCAGCTCCCTTCCCTGCTGCCCGAGGAGCCATCCCCTGGCCAGCCATGCCAAGTCTCAGGCCCACATTCCCCTTGGATAAGCATATAGAGTTATATTTTTAATGTGTCTTTTCTCTCTTTAATACGAAAAGATACCCTGCTGATGTGAGATCCCCTGGTGAGCAAAAATGAATTCATTCCCCAGCCTCCCACTCCAGCCATCTTCAGCCCTTCGCCTCCACCATCGCCCAAATACCAACAGGCTCCTAACCGACAATGTAGATGTGGCCAAACCCAGTGCTATTTTTGTGTTGCTAATGCCCCTCGGAGCCTGTGTCAGCTCTCAGAATAACATCCAGAATATAATGGGAAAAGCTCAGTCCAGACAAAGAAAGATCCAGTCGTCACCTTATTTTCCAGGCTTTTTTGCACTTGTGATTCCCTGGCTGTTAAGACACATTTTGAAAGCTCCTTACTTAAGTGTGTCTCTAGCTAAGGCTAAGCATTGCCATATGAGCATAAAACCCCAGGGCTCATGAGATCTTGATACTTAGGGATCTAGTAAAATTACAGCAACCTCAGCTATAATTACTGCCCTGTAATCTGCATGTCATGAATAACTACGTTATTGCAATAGCTGCAATCACTGCACACAGTTATTTGCTCTTTGCTTTGAAAAAAAATGTTGGGGAAGATGGACAGCAATTGAGCGCTGTGTAAATATTCAGTAATTTTCAACCTTTTTCTGTTAACAGACCCTTAATATTTTTTCCTGTGGAGGCTCCATGCAACAAATAGAGCAAAGTCGCGCACAGGCTTTCCTTGCCAAGTTACCTGCTGCACACCCCCAAAACCACCCATCAGCCCCAGTGCGAGCTGAGGGCTGGGAGGAAAGGTGGGTAATTTGGAATGGGAAAAAAGATTTTAACCTAAAACTAAAATTGCGTCTTTACTCTTGCTGTTCTTTGAGCCGTTTGTTTCACAGATGTTTTTAACAGCTTTCAGAGTGTCAGAGTCAGAGCCAACAGGGCACCCACACCACGGCCAAGGGGAAAAATTGCTATTTTGATCTCTCTTTGGGTGCAGGGACTAAACGTTCATGTTTTGCGCAGTGAAAAACTACTGAATATTTTAATTTGGAAACCATGAGAGGCCCCATCCAACCAATGCAACACAGTGCCAGGGTGGAGGAGAAGAGCGAACATCTCTTGCACCTCCCAGCTCTGCTAGGAAGGGTTATTACTTCCAGCTATTCATCACATCTTTCCACATCAGCTGGTTTCCTCTGTAACTTGTTTTTGACGAAACAAGCCAGGTTAGCTCTGCAGCCAAGCTCAGCTCTTTAAAATGCTTACAGCCAGCTGGTACCTTCACTGGACTGACTGGTGCGCTCGCAGGAACAGGTCCACGGAGAGACCAGATGGACACCAACGCTGGGCGCAGGTGACGATGAGGCTGACACCAGCGTAGGACCCATGACTCACCCGTGTCAACAACGCCGACTCACACCCGCACGGCAGGAGGCCCCCGAGCTGCAATTCCCATGAGGCAGGTACATATCGACCTCTGAATCTACCCGAAAAAAAACCCTTCCACGTCCTCAGAGAGCACGTCCAGCAAAGCCAAAGCCGTTGCACAGACAACACAGGCCTCCTACATGCAATTCCCACCAAAAAAATCACATCAACAGAAAGCTCCTGACTGTGCTAAAACATCCCACGCAGGATGGCATCCCCAGCACATGACTTAAACACAATGACTGAATGCTCCACTGCAAAACAGAAAGGATAAGGCCGAATTCAAGATTTTCCACTGTTAAATCCACGTGATTCTGTTGGTTATAATGGATGTTTATTAAACTACCTACAGTTCCAATCTTTATCTAAAACTCTCAGTGCTTGCAAATGGCTCTGTGCATATTAGAGGCAGAGGTGGACAAAATGGTCGTTCAGTGATCTCATAGCTCCTTCTTTCCCAGTATCTCATTTGTTCGTGGACTGAAGAGACCTTGGCATTAATAATTACTTATTTTAAATTAAATGCAAGACTGGGGAGAGGAGAAAAATCTTCCTGAGTGTGGCAGACTTCTTTATATCTTGCTAAATCTCCCTCCAGAGCTGTAGCTGTTGGTGCTGAGAGAGAGAAAATCACCTGAGCCGAGGACCTCAGCCCTGCACAGTGGAGGAGTGCAAGAAGACATGCAATAAGAAATGCTTCCACGCTCAGGCCAGGAGGATCGTGCATTGAGCTGATGAGGTTTCGCTGAACACCACCCCACCGTGTGCTACAGAAATCATGCTAAACTCCAGCCGGCTCCACCGAGCAAGCATCAAAATTTGAAGGCAGCTTTCATACATGACCTAAAACACCTCTTGTGGGAGCAGAGAGATGGTGTAAGGGAAAGAGGAGCCAAAGGATCCCACTTTCTTGAGCAAATCTGAGCACAGGAGGGAGCATGGGGAGGTAACCTTGTTGTGAGACCACTACCCATGTAGAGGGGAGGTCCCTCACCCCTCTGACCCCAAACTGTCCCTCTCCCAGCAGAGATGCTCTGCCCATCACTCTCTGGCCATCAGAGATTGCTCTAGGGTGACAGTCAGACCCAGAGGAACATCTGGAACAGCAGCAAGCAGAGACAATTTAGGCAGTCTGCAGGAGCAGCTGGGGCTTCTCTCACTGCCAATTAAACAGTTTCCCTGACCATTTTTTAGATAAAGATTAGACATCCCTACACATCAACGTGGCTCTGCAGTTCCACCAGCCAGGACACAAACAACAAGGGCTCCACAGCCTTTTGCTTCCCACCATCACAGAAGACTAACTACCAAGGGCAGGAAGAAATACTCCCTCTCTGTGGTTACTGCACACAGCAGATGAACAAGTCCACGGCACAGGCATTTGCCTCCGGATGAGCAACAAAGGCAGAACCCAAGAACAAGCAGAAACCCCCCACAAGAGCTCTCGCGTCACACCAGGAAGCTCATTGGAGAAATGTGGTGCTACAGAAATATTTTGGCTCCAGCTGAATCCATGTGTGAACATGAATTGTTAAGTGGCATATTTCATTGTGGATTGACTTTCACCACGGGCCCTAAGATTCAAAACCACGTTCCTCCCAAATGACTGTAATTTTCAGCCTATCTTCCATGATGATGTACATAGCTAGCCTGAAATTCCCCTGTGGCACCTTAATAAATAGTTTAAACTGAGATATAATTTACTAAGATTTAAGTGCGTGCTCAGGAAGATCTATTTCTGTTGCAGGAACTTGTACTAAAATTGGCATCACCTCTCTCCAAGGCTCTCCCCATGGAGCACACTGTGCTTGGGTGGAGAAGCCTACCTATGTCTTTTCCCGTGGACAGCAGAGGCTTGAAAAGATGGAGAGAAACAAGGTCAAAGGTGTTTTCCAGTCTTGGAGGTCCTAGGAGTGGAGAAAAGTGATCTTCTCAGGCCTTGTCCAGAGACCCTGGCTGCATCCCGGTTATCCAGGCTTTCATCGCAGCATCCAGAGCTTCATACTGCTGGGAGCCAGTGCAGAAACAGAAGCAGAAGTAGGCAGAGCTGAAAGTGATTAATATTGCCCTAAATCCCAGCGAAATATGAGGGGTAGGAATGAAGGATCAACCTCCAGGAACTCCAGCCCAGCTGCAGAGATGGCAGCTCACCTGACTGAGGTTACCACCTTGTCCCTGTGTCCCATTTTCATCAGCTGCCCCCAACACCTGTCCTGGCCCTTTTCTGTGCACTTCAACCCTCTTTGGTCAACAGCTTTCTTCAAGTGCTTTTCTCAGGGGCTATCAGGAAAACCTGCTAATCTGACAATGCGCCTGAAAAATCAGTGCCGTTACAAGCAGTCACGGTAATTCTGTATTCACCCTATTCCCTGGATCAACCTTTCCCCATCCTACATCAGCTTGCTTTCTGCTCTACACGGGATTCCCTGCTCTGGTGCTCGGCCATTGGCGGTCACCAAGGGTTAATAAGAGAGTTAAGGAAGGACTGAGTTGAATAACAGCTGAATTTTCTGCTGATAAGAGACTCGTCCTTCTGAGACTCATTAAAACTATCCTGATTGTTTTCTTGCTTCAAAAAATATCTTGTTGCTGGTTCTCCAGCAAGACAGCGAGTTTTCTGCATCTGCATTGGGAAGAACCAACCCCTCCATGCTAACTGACCTCTGAAGGTGTACTAGAGGGCAGATGAAGTCGAAGATCATCTTTCTGGCTCAGGAACCCATGTTTAAAACAGTAAGAGCCATCTTATACAGAGACATTTGAACCTACAAGAAGGCCCAGTGCCACAATTGCATCTTAATTTGATCTGAACACACGATTGTGCTGAAGACAGACACAGGCTCCTCCTGGGCAGACACAGGCGGGCTCAGCAGCTCTTCAGCAGGGCACTAATTTTCTGTTAATGCGAGAGATTAACTGATTCTCTTTACTTTACACCCTACCGGTAAAAAAAAAAATAAGAATCTCAACATTACTGTTGACTTCCAACAAAGTGAGAAAACAGGAAGCAAAGCTGACAAGCAGCTAAGGCCCAAATAGTTCAAGCTGTTTCGACGGCAAGAAAGCCAGGGGAGCCGGCAGGCAATCAATCTGGATGTCGATAGCTCAGATCCAGCAGACACATCTATTCTGGCATCATTAGGAATGGAGCAGTTGTCCTCTTGAGGTCCTTCCCAGCTCCTCCATTTGTTCTGATTATTTTTTTTTTTTAATTTATGCAGCATTTATTGCAGAATAAACTATTTAATAAATTCTTGTGGCAAAGCTCCCTACACGAGCGCTCTGTTCCAAAATCGTTACTTTTATTACTGAATACTATGTCCGCAAAGAGATCTCCCCCAGAAGAGTTATTGCCAACTGCCCGTTCCCAGCGGCCAGCCGCCGAGCCAAGGTTAAGATGACCCCAGTGAGTGGCAGAGATTAATACGGTCAGGAGGGGGAAAACCAAATACAAACACCAAAAAGAAAAGGAAAAAAAAAGCTCAGGAAAAGCTGAGCAGGGATATGGTGCCACACAGGCTGCCTGGGAAGAGGAAGGATCTTCCCCACCAGCCAAGACTGTGCTTATACGCACACCTACAGCATCCTTACCTAGTGGGACGTAACAGACTGCTACTGCACTTTGCTTTTGACTATCCCAATTTAATGGTGCTTTTTAATTATCAATTTTAATTGCAGATTGAAGCTGAAAGGGCCTTCCCCCCTCCCCTCAGTATAACAAACAATACTGGAAAACAGTTTGTGATTGAGAGGTTCGCTCCCTTCTCTTTTCTCTCCCTTGCGGTTTTGAAACATGAAGGCATTTCCAAAAAATCAGGGTACACAGAAGTGCTGGAATGAAACACTGGTGATGATGATATTATTATTATTTTTGTTGCTGTTGATAATAATAACACTAATAATAATAATTAATAATAATAATTTGGCTTAGGCTTTCTTTTTTAAACTTGTAACCAAGCCCCAACCCAAATGAGAGTGTTGTTGACTTCAGACTGAAGTTTGGGGAGCTGGCTCTGCTCCCCAGCCTCCCTCTGCACGCAACCACAGATGAGGTCTGAAGCATTCTGAAGGTTCAGGGCTCCAGGACCTCCTGCCCTTACTCCAACCCTGCTGTGACACAACCATTGCCTTGGCAGAGATGTCCCCCACCAATGAACCAGCCACCGGCAAATTGCCCGCACAACCCTGAGGTCGTGGCTGGTTTTCACCTTTTTTCTTCTCGAGCTTTTAGGGAAGCTTTGAGAAGCCACCATCTCTTCCATCATTTTCCCTCCATCTCCCTCTGCAGTGCCCTTTTCACCTGAAAACACACAAAGTCAAGATTTCTCCTTCATCCCATGACTGATCCCTTGGCACTTCCAATGCCATCCACGGTCCTTCTCAAATCCACAGTCTCGCCTATAACAGCTTGTCCCCAGGATAAGCTAAAAGCATCCATCCTTACCTGGTTTAATGGTTTCACTTTATCTTCCTACTAAAAACCAGCCATAATTTTACAGCCTGTCTGCCTGTGGTATTCACTGGGACAAGATGCGCAATCATAATAGCAAACAGCAGCCGAGATTGTATAGTTTCCTCTAAATAATTTAAAGCACTGTTCTTGCAGACAAAGAGTCGTCAGCCAGCCTTCTCCATGGAGGGGCGTAATGTACTAACTACATTTAACTCACGGGACAACTTATTATCTACTGATAAATAGATGCTTGCTTTTTTTTTTTTTAGAATATATACTCTTGAGGGTAAAGGTGTCCCAGTTGCTATCTCAGTCTACCATGCCCAAAAAAGGGAAATTCACTATTTTCTTTTGTGGTCTGGATGAACTGGCGCAGGGCTGGGAGTTGGAGGTTTGGGATCCGTCTGTGATTTTCCCATCAATGGAAGACAGCACAAAGCCCTTCATTTTCTCTGTTTTCTAAACAATCCTTGTCCCATGCACTGACACGCTTTTAAATCATTATATAGGGTGTCCCACACCAACCCTCAGTGGTTTTACAAAGAAACTGGTGGGAAGATGAGCTATTGCAAGGTTTGGAAAATGTTACAGCAGCTTCGGAGGGAGGTTCAAACCCTCTGCCCAGCCAATGGCAAAGGGAACATCTGCGCCTCTTCCCAGCCCTTCTGCTTGGTTTCCACTGCGCTGTCTGCTAACAATAGAAAAAAAATAATAAAAGTTCCTCTCTTTGAAAGCCATTAAAATTTAAAAAAACCTCTGCAAACAATCTGCGTTTTATCTTCTTAATGGCTCTAAAGCCTCCACTTGCATCCAAAAATAATTGCACTCAGCAAGGGTTGAAGAATATTCTTTTCAAATCATGGACCAGATGTTCCACTGAGACCATTACACAGTTAACTACCAATAAAAGTAATTCAACAAACTAAATACTGATTAAAGAATGCACGCGCACAGCCCAGCACCATTTGCGGACAAGAAATGCGATGTGCTGTTATTTAACCTCTAGCGACACAGACGCGCTGTTCCCTTCCTCCTTGGCAAAGGCGACGCCAGCCAGCGAGTCCGGCTGTTGGAGAGGATTGTTTTGTTTTTATTATCTCAGAAATCAGATCTCATGAACTCAACGCAAGCTGAACCACTGGCCAGACGGCCAAAAACCCCAGTGTTGCTTAAGAGGTCAGTGCCATTTTCCAGTCCATCCCAGCACATCCAAGACAAACAGCCCCGTGTCACCCGCTGTGCACGGGATGTACAGGCAGCAGCGAGAACAGGCAGCCCTGCTCTCAAGCCGCGCTGCATGCAGATCACCACCACCTTTCTCCATGAGCTCCATTACAGACCTTTTTTAGGCTCCAAGGGTTGGTGTCCTCCAGCCGGACTTTGGACGAGAGCAGGTACCTGTTCAGCACAGGGAGCACAGCCGGAGCCTTCTCGGACCCCGTGAACTGGGCAAGGGTTTCATGACTTGGCCACCATGTGTGTTGTCCTTCCTGGGACAGGATGGTCCGATGTCGGGGCTGAGCATGGGAACCTGCCACAGCCACCCAAGCCTTTGCTCTAAACACGCACACCAGCTGCAGAGACGCTTAGAGGGAGAGAGGCGCGGGGGGGAAAGCAAAGCAGCGCTGGAGGAGACAGCCCAGAAACATCCCCAGCGCACAACAGCCGCTCTCTTGGACAGTGAAGGTGGTTTCCTTCGTGTTTGTGTTTAGCAGCGCAAAAGCTAATTCCCAAGGAGGATAGGAACTGCGCGGCCTCCCGAGCCCAGCGTGGCACAGAGCTTGCTGAGGCCATGGGGACAAGCCTTGAAGAGCAGCCAGGAGAGAGGGACGGGAGGAGGAAAATGACACCAGGAGCTGATGGGAGCCGCTGCCAGGGCCCGGCAAGTTGGACGGGGAAGCGTCAGGGGGTGTCATGCCTGGGGCACCTCTCTGTCCTGCTCTCTCTGTCCTGCAGCAAAGGTGGCTTCAGAACCCATTCCCACTTTGCGTGTTTCTAAACACTTCCTTTTACACTCTAAAATTGCATTTTTGTACCAAAAAAAAAATCCTCTGGAGTGAACAGGCTTCCTCTCTCAAAAGATTCATCTCCAATGCAAGTGGAGAGGCACTAATTGCCCTGTCAGGGTCTCCAGGGCTTTTCTCTGTATTGTTAACTAACAAAAATGTGCTCTTAATTTAAGCACTTAGCCCAAATATTTCATTTTTAATTACAAGCTGAGGCAGAGCATGAGACAGCCCAGAGCAACGCCGAGCGCTTCCCCCATCAAACCAGCACGGCGGAGACCGGGGTGGGACTTCACCCAACCCTGGTAGTGAGAAAACCCCAGCCCTGGGGGACGTCGGGCAAAGGGGACCACACCAAACACCCTACGAGAGCTGTCACCTTCCCTCTTACCCAGAAAATAAACCCCAACCCCTGGCGGGGGGTGCCCAAGGGCACGAGGCTGCGCCCAGGCTGGGAGATGCCCTTTGGGGGGCACCAGCCCGGCCCGCAGTCCTGCCGGCACTGAGCGCAGGCGCTCAGCCCCAAGAGCAAAGGGGAAAGAGGGGATGAGACCCCACGAGCATCTCGGGCACCTCCCGAGCCCTGAGCGCAGCGGCCGGCATGTCAGTGGTCTATCTGGGGCCCTGCCTTGCCAAAAATCCAGGTCAGATGCAACCGCTGAGCATCTGACATCGGGCAGGAACCCGAGCCAGCGGCTCCAACTCCCAAATCACGTTACGGGTGGAAAGGGCATGCGAGAGGAGGGCAGCAGAGGCGGCTGGCTCCGGAGGGGGTCCCACCACGCTCCGGCCGGGACTTGCAGCCCGAGCCCCACTGAGGACAGGAGCCAGATACCCGGGGACAGCTCAGCAAACCCCGGCCGAGGAGCCACAGGGACAGCCAAAAACCATCTGCATCACGGGGTCAGGGAATCAGCAAAGAGCTCGCATTCCAGAAGAGCTGCAGAGCAGCCTGGGTTTGCCCTGGGAGGGTCCAAGCTGTGGCTTTGCCTCTATTTCCAGCCGTGTCCTTGTGCGTCCCCAGGCTCCCTTGCTCCCTGGGGGGTTTTCTCCCTCCTCACCAGGGATACAAACTGGAATCACCTTTTTTCAGCAGCTCCATATGCGGAGCAAACCCTTTTCCCCACCATACCGCAGTCTCCTTGTCCTCCATCACGTTCCTGTCTCCCCATACCAGGGCTACTGTCGGCACAGAGGAGCTCCATAAAGAGGAACTGGTGCTGTCATCCCCGACCGGACCGGCTGGACTGGGAACAGGACCGGAACCGTGGGATGCGCTTCTGGCGTGCCCACGCCACGACCTGTTCAGACACATCGTGAGAGTGAAACGCAGCAAATGCAGAACTTGGCTCCTCCAATTCATATTTTTATTTTCTTTCTAATGTTGTGTAGCTGCCTTGGCATTTAATCCTTGTAATTAATGAGAGAGCGAGAAAGGGATAGTTCTCATCTCTTTCTCCCTTTTACAAACGTTATAATCTGCAGGGTGGGACTGGCTCAGTTCTGTAGTGTTTCAAATAGAGTAAAACAGACAAAAAGCAGCAGACAAAGGCATTTACCTTTTGGCAAGTACGAGGCGTCTCTAAGGAAGATGATTTTTGAATCAATAATGTGTGAAAGAATTCAAATTACATACTTACATCTCCAAATATTTTAAGTTGCATGTCTGGAAAAACAAGAGGAGTATCTTTTGTTTATTAAAAAATGACTTTGAAAATGACCTGGCTGGTTCCTATCTGAAATACAAAGGAAGTCTTTTTTAACACGAGATGTCACCATACATTTATTTAAAGCTATAATGATATGTTTTGGGACATCATCTATGCCTGAATGTTTCTCTGTTGCAGTTGTCTGGAAGAAGGAGCCTTTTTTTTTTTTTTATCTTAAAATAGTAAATGATGCCAATTATCTCATGGTAATTCCAAACGATAATTTGATTCCGCTTTAGCTGTCGGTGCCCTATCAAAGCAGTTCTTGCAGGTTAATTTTAGGAACACGTCCACCCGTTCCAGCCTGCTCGGATGAGCCCTGCGGAGGCTCAGGGCGGGAAGCGGTGCTCACCTTCCAGCGGCTGCCGCGCTGCGCCGGTACAGCCTGGCAGCCAGAGCAACGAGCCAAGAACCCAGAGCGTGGTGAGATGCTGAGGGATGCGTGTGGGATGGAGACGAGCTCCAGCGGCATCCTCCCACTCTCACCGGGCTCCGAGCCACGGCTGAGCGGGGAAGCGGCGCTGGGCTGGTGGCCGTGCCGGCAAAGCCCAGGTAGCGCTGGGGTTACGGGAGCAGCGCTGAGATGTTCTAAATAAAAGAAGAGAAGAGCAATTTTGCATTCCAGCAGGTTAGGAGCTGGCAGTCACTAACGCTTTGGGAAGGACTCTAGTGCTTCAATTTATTAGAGATTAATGGGATTGATTTATTATTTTTTGTTTCTTTTTAATTAGTCTCATTTAAAAGGAGACAATTTTCCTGCGGAGCATGCAAATAACACAAAGACACAGGCCCAGCTGATGCTTTGTTCCTGATGCATTTGTTCAGAATTAGCGTTGCAAACCAGGAAAGATTTAATAATGGTTTCTGGGAGAGATTAGCAATGGGGAAACAGCTCAGGGAGGATTAAGAGCGAAGCAAGCATTAGTCAGTTTTTTGATGGAGTGTTTGTCAAAAGTTGCTCTTTAAGTTTAAAGGGAGTCAATGAATGCCCTTCGGAGGGCTGAGAGCCACGGAGCAGTGTTTGTTCCGGGTGATTCATCTGGGTTTGTTGAATTCCAGAGTTTGTTAACTTCAGCTGGTTAATCTCATCTTTCTTTAAATAAAATAAAATTAAAAAAAAAAAAGAGAAGAATCCTATTGTTAGTCCCAGGCCGCCGGTTGTTATTGGGCTTACGATGCCGCTGGTTTGGGGAGCTGCCAAGCCGCCCGGCCCATGGAAGGGCTGAAGATGGGGGTGTCCCTGCGCAGAGCGCGCCGCTGCAGCACGACACCCCTTTGCTCTCTCCTAAGCAACGTGGCCAGAGAGCCGGCGATCATTTTTCCCCTCTTTACACCCCATTTTATGCCCTGAAAGCTTCTTCTCTCCTTTGGTATGACGAAGTAGGAGCCCTTCCCGTCCTGCAGACCCTAAACCAGCACCTCTGAGCACAGCCCCTGCCCACCCAGCGCCCCCCAGGCCTTTCCAGTACAGACAGAACCCTAAAATTTTCCCCGTTCATACCTCATGTCTGGCTCAGAGCATAAAGGAATCCAATTGTAATCATTATACCAATGTGGTCCCCACAGGGCACGGCAGCGTGGGCACAGCCGGTGTCCCCGAGCGGAAGCAGGGCGCTGGGGGGAGCACATCACTTGCTCCCACCGGTCCTCCCCAGCCCGGAGAAGCACCAGCTGCAGTCTGTGCTTATGATTTTTCTGACATACTGTGGAAAATACATAAAACTTGGTGTTACAGAAAAAAAAAAACACCTTTGAGCAAGCCTCCCAAACCTTAAACCTAAACTCTCCCACTACCAAAAGATGGAGCAATTTTGAAACTGGGTTTCTAACTGAGAGGACGAACTATCCCCCGTCTTCCAAAGATCAAGAGACCGAGGGGGCGGATGTGCTCCAGGTCCCTCCAACCACAGCGCGGGCCAGCCCAGGGGACCATCTCCTTGCCCCTCCTCGGCAAAAGGAGCATCCCAGGCTCCGGGACAGATGCTCAGCCGACAGCTCCACTGATGCCTGTTTGCACAGCCCGAAACCCCCGATCCCAGCACGCTTCCCAGAGACACCCTTCACAGTGTTGGATGCAAACCTCAACTCTGCTCCAGCCAGCTGAAAACGTAATCGACTTTTCCCTCTTTCTGCAGTTTATTTTTTGTTCTCCTTTCAGCAGAGTGCCGGAGCCAGGCTAGTTTAGTCATGCTCCCTTTGTTTACAGACGGTTTCTCCTCCATTTCCCTCCCTTGGCCTGGTGCCCCTCAACCTGTTCCTTGCTGGGCTCTCCACGTCGCTGGCAGTGCGGCTCTCCTGCTGTGATGAGCTCCACAGATCCCAGCCCAAACGCATTCCCACCGCCAAGTCTCTCTGAGCAAACTGCAGGGGGGGGGTTCCTCGACTAATTTTTTTTTTTTTTTTTTTTTTTTTAGCAACTAAGAAAAGTAAAGCAGAGTGTGAAGCATGTGCCAAAGAGCAGCGCAGGAGGGCTGCAAGCCCAGCTCCGGGGCCGGAGCCCAGCAGGGTTCTGCCCACAGACACCCAGAGGCGTTCGGGCACCTTGTCCCCATATAGAATCACAGAATGGTTTAGGTTGGAAGCGACTTTGAAGATCGAGTTCCAACCCCCCTGCCCTGGGCAGGGACACCT
>VZSZ01004469.1:96322-125041 GCA_013398815.1 Ibidorhyncha struthersii | reverse complement strand
GCGGGCAGACGCAGGGCCAAAGGTCTCGCTTCAGGCATGGCACCGGGCCGGGCCCCGTCCAGCCTCTCCTCCCCGGGTGGCGGCGGCACTTGCGTTATGTTTTGGGTTTTTTTTTTTCCAATTAGAGAAATGTAACTTATTCCTAAACCACGTTGTAATGCTTTTACTGTCTTCTTGCCAGGAATGAGTACAAGTACTTCCAGAGAATGACTAGCACGTCCCGTGTGGAAGGTAACGTACACGTTGCTGAGGTGTGCCTCCACTTACTAATACTGGTTTGTGTAGTATGGGTCATGGAAAAGAGTGGTAATTTTACTTTTCCATGACTTAAAAGTCCCCCTTCTGCAAACAGCCTGCCCTTCCCCCACCCTCCCAAGCCTCACAAGTGTTTTACCCTTTTGTAAATACCTCATCTGCAGATTTTTTCAGTTCGATAAAGAAACTGGCAGTGGATCAGAGGTTTCTGGGCAGCAAGTAATCTGTGAATAAAAACAATTTCAAAGTCCTGTTTCCCCAGCAGAGCAGAAAACTTCACCTACCTGTCTTTACCTACAGCTCCAACCCTGAACAAATGAAAAATTGAAAGGTTTTTATATGCTGATTAATTAGCTGAGGGTTTTTTTCAGGCTGTATTCGCTTACCCAGCTTGTTTGCTGTAGCTCAGCCTTGGCCACTTGTTCCACCCCTGTGACCCTTGTGACAGTAATTTTCCTTGATTTTCTGAGTGCAGAGCCATCCCAATATACCAGAAAACCCCAACCGTACTGATAACATGTCACAACAATACTTCAGCCATATGCAGTATATCCATACACAGTAACATGCAACCGTACAGGTAATATGCAACAATAATGTTCGGGCCCAGCTAGACCTTTGCAGCAAATCTCATAGACTCTGTTGATATGGTGAGATAAAACCAGTTATTGTGGGGTGAAAAAAACTGAAAATCAGCACAAACTGGGATAGGAATGCTAAAGACAAAACCAGCTAATTTGTTCTGAGTACCTACTGCTGCCAGAAGAGACAAGTCTTGCCGCGTTCCCCCGTCCCCTTTTCACACTGACTTTAGTGCTGGTTTGACATTTCCTGAAGCTGTTTTAATTCTTTAAGCCGGTAGACTAGCCTGCTGCTGGGTGTCTGTGGGGACTGCCAGTACAAGGTGCGTGGTAGGAGTGGGAAAGAGGCCTTGGGTGGGGAGGAGTAGGACGTCCCTGAGCCATGCAGCTGGCTCACTACGCCTGTTGGCATCAGAGCCATGAGAGATGACAGGTTTATCCTGACGTTTCTGCTGCTTCTCTGCTTGCCAACGTGGTCACTCTCTTTCCTGTGTTTTCTTTTCATGCTCCTGTTAAAACTGCTGTCTAGCAAAACTCACGTTTGCTAAAAGTTCTGGGCAGCCTAACATAGGCCCTTGTTTTGACTGAGTGAGCTATTCCATATTCCACAAGGAATGTTTAATCTCATTTTGCCAAGTCTTAGGTGAAGGATAGTACTTACGTTTTGTAGACCTGATTCAGCCCATTGGAAACTTGTGTACAAAAAAGAATGCAAATGTAAATCTTTTTATATGTCTGCAATTTGCAGCTTACATGGCACAATAACCTGTAATCAAAAAAAGATGTTTTAAGTCTAATTAAGAGGAAAAATTTTGCTCCATCCTGCCTGCAGTTCTTTTGATAAACTATGACCTTAGATGCTAGGCAGTTAAGTTGCTTCATAACCAGACATCTTAATGCATTATGCTGCCATAAATCTTCACAGCAGGGATATCGCCGTTGGCTCAGAAAAGTTGGAGAGTCACTGATTTTTGAGAGTGGGAAGAATACAATGAAGAACCATCACCTAATCTCACTTTTAGTCTGCTTGCATCCCTGCACTGGCCACTGCTGTAAATTAGCTATTGGTCTAGTTAAATCTTTGTTCTGGCCCCATAGACATCCCAGTGTGAATCTTTGATAAGAAAATACATGTATTTTTCAGAACTTGTCCATTTCCTTCAGCAGTGTGCCAGTGGTCTGTGCTAACATATCTGAACTGACACTGCAGTATGTCTCATGAGAGAAGTCTTTAGACACTGCTAATAAACAAATGAAGCATCGGTTCTCTGGTGTGATCTAGTAGACCCAGCCTCTCAGATCAAGAAGCGGGGAGGATAGCCTTGAACAAATACTATTTTTTTTTTTCTCTAAAATCTCTCCTGCTCTGTAACACTGTAAAAAACTTCGTTACCTTTTGCAAGTCTCAGCCTCTGTGTTTATTTCTCCGAAAATTCCATCTGCTCATAAAGAGAAACCCTCTTCTTAGCAGGACATATATAAGAGATAATCAGGTTATGAATGTTTGGGTTTGGCCAGAAATGATACTTACAGGTGAATTCTAGGATATGGTTGAATGTCTGTTGCACTTCTACTTTGGATTTAATTTGGCTGGTTCTTCTCCTAAAAGTTATCCTTTTAGTTGTCTCTCTTTTTTTTTTTTTTTTTTTTTTTTTTTATAACACTCAAATCTGGCAATTATTCCTGATCATATAACTGGAATGATAGAACATGCAGACACAAAGTCGATTACTGTATGCTGTTCAGATTTATAAAGAGAACAATGATGTTTTCTCATACTAAGAGAACTGTTTTGAGAAGATTGATTTGGTCCCCATCGCTATAGCGGAGCCAATGTCTGTGTAATGCATGTGATATGCAGTGACATGCCTCTTTTGATTTTTTTCAATTATAAGTTTATAGGTGTGCATGAGACTGCTTTGGTGTCAACTGCCTGCCAAGGCTTTGAGGCCACAAACATGTTCTTTTATGCCTGTGACTAATTTGAGGATCATAGCCTAAGCTTGTACTTTTGTTAAGTGGAGCTGAAATGGAGTTTGGGAGGGGGAAGGAAAGTCCAACAGTGTCACTGAACAACCAAAACAAACTGGGGCCAAGCAAAAATACCCCTTAAATAAGTGTTTTCTCTCTTACTCAGGTAAACAGAATGCACTGATAATGGGTAAAAGAACCTGGTTCTCCATTCCTGAGAAGAATCGTCCTTTAAAAAACAGAATTAATATAGTGCTTAGCCGGGAGCTCAAGTATGTATGATGATTAATAGGCCTGTAAAACAAATAACAAGTCTGCACCTAAAAACATGTAGCAATACATCCTAAAGTAATTCTAAATGTAACATTTTTGATATCTGGTTGGGAAGCATCTCTGATACTGGTTCTGAGTGATAGCACTAGTTTATTTTTTTTAAATTATTATTTTTATTGCTATTATTTTTTAATTAATTCACAAGATAATTGTCATTACTTTGCATAATAAGTACTAGTCCTAGCTCTACACACAAACCATCTGACAACTGTCAGTTGTGTTTCTGACTCATGTATTTAACTATTTCCCTAGTTCCTGGTTAGATTGGTGGCTCTTATTCCCTTCTTTGAAGTTTATTTTTATTAGCCTTTAAGGAAAAAGAACTGTCCTTTCTCAGAGCTCTTTTCTTGAATGCATCACCCACAGTCATCCAAATATTCTTAAAGAGAAATATGCCCCTATAATGGTTTATGGCTTTGCAGGATGTTGGTGCGTTTTGTGCTGAATATGGGGGGAGAGGGGATAGGGGCTTTTTGACTAGTTTTATTAAATGAAATATTGAAGTTCTAGAATTCAAGTAGAAATCTATATTTCATTTTATAGGTATCTAATCTTAGTTACCTTGTTTAAAAACACGATATAAAATTTCAGATCTGTAATTTATAATGTCTCTTAAGTCACGATTAAAGTGTGATTTATTAAACAATCCTGCAGTCAGATGAGAATTCTAACATAGTTTAGCAATAATTGGCATTTTAAAATAATTAACTACTGTGAAACATTTAGTCATTTGTAAATTCAGCAACACCCAGTCTATGTCTAGATTGTATTGATTATCACAATGAATGGTCCTTTAATTATTTGGTAATAAAACTTTTTTTTTTTTTCCTAGGGAAACCCCAAAAGGAGCACATTATCTTTCCAAAAGCCTGGATGATGCTTTAGCTCTTTTGGATTCACCCGAGTTAAAAAGTAAAGTAGATATGGTTTGGATCGTCGGAGGCACTTCAGTTTACAAGGTACATTTAGAGTACTCCTAAATTACTCATTTTCTGCAATGGGATGAGGATGGCTCAAGTTCCTGTTACTTCCACTTTAGGAAGGGCCTTTCCTTCACATGACCCAACAAACTCCAGTGATTACAACAGAACAAGTCTTGGAGAGTAAAATTTCAAGTCACGACTTTAAATTATCTGTCCAAGTAACCAAATGTTGCTCTTCCTAATGGTCCAGTGTCATACAGTCATTGCGCTTTTGAGAGCTTATCTTAAATCTCTTAATTGTTAGGTTTTTACACCAAGACCCATAATGTCACATTTATTTTACTAAGGTAGTAGACTGACTGCAGAGAATGTGGGGAAAAAAGGAAAAGTGATCCAGCATTTTTGGCCAGACTATGACACTTTATACAGGGAAGAAAAGAGGATTTAGAGAGAGCTGGCAGGCGATGGAGTCAGCAATGAAAGGAGATAATCATACAACAAAATGTAGAACTGCCAAAAAAGGCAGCGTGTGCCACTTGCTTCTCAGGACCATCTTTGCACAGACAAAGCCCTGTATAAACTGCCCTGTTTTCCCAATAGTCCTCCTGTTCTTAACTAAGATACTAGCTGTGCAACATGAAGATCTGCAGTAAAACCTATCTTCTTGTTATCCTGTGTTTCCTCAGCCATCTTTTGCCCTTCCCCCAAACCCTTCCTCTCATTTCCCATACACATAGAAAGTTTATTCAACTCTCCATACCTCCACCCACATCCCCAGTCATCCTTTCAGCCCCTACACAGTCATTGTTCTGCCCTTTAACTCTCAGATGATTTTGTCGTCTTCTGTTAAGTTCTCATATAATTTGCATTTATTGTCAAACGGTACCACACAAAAGATTATGGCCATCAACCCTCATTCCTTTCCTATCAATCAGGAGAATATGAAATAAGGACAGCAATAAAGCATTCTTTCTTCTGATATGAACAATCTTAATTAAGAATTGTAAAGCAAATTTTTTTTGTTTTATATAGTAAAGGAAAAAAAGTTCTGCTGTCCTTTAGTCATTACCAGTTGGGAAATATACTCTGCTTCTTGTTTGGCACTTGTACTTCAGCTGTGTGATGAAAATGCCATCATGCTCCTGGTAGCAAATTAGGACTGATAATATGCTTTGTATATGGGATGGGAAAATACAGGTTTTGATATTTCTTGCCCTTGCAGTTTGTGCCTTTCATGAACCTTTTCTCTGTGTCTTTTACAGTAAAAAAAGTAAAGTAGTTAGATATTGCTAAGGTTGTAAGAAAAATAAGATGCATATGTAAATAGCCTGTAAAACACTGTTGTCACTGTTGTTCCTCCTTTTTTTTTAATTTATGTTTTATAGTCACATTTGCATGTGAATTCCACCATATAATTGTTGTCCAAATGCATTCAGTCTATAATAAAATATTATCATATAGACATAACCTGTTCTTCACTCTCAGCCATTGAAATGTCTGCTTCCAGGCAGTAAGTAGCAAGTTTGTTTCTAGAGACAGATTTTCTTGAGATTTGGCATAACTGCCCAACATGAGCAGGAGACTGGATTTGGCTTCTGCCCGTAATTCTGCAGGATGCATAGTAAAAGCAGAAGTATTTACCCTTTCTGTGCAATTGCCACATACTCATCTAGTGCTGCAAAGAGTGATTATTTTCGCTTGTTCTTCCAGGAGCATCTGTGTTGTAGACTTCTAGTTTAATTATTTTCCCAGTGTCTGGCTGATATTTTGTAGAAAACAATGCCATTTTTTTAGGCTATCACTTGCCAATACTTAGATTATAAATAGACAGTTTTGATCAAGAGTACTTTTGCAACATACTACTTGTGCTGATCAGCGTAAGGGGATATGACTTAAAATTTCATCTGTTTCCCCACTTTCAGGCATCTACCCGGGATGTTTCAAAGGAATTTGTAATTCATTAGGGAGAGATCTGACAGTTTGGCTTACTGTTATCCAGACAGTTGCGCCAAGGTGGAGCATCCATGCAGCTGCCTGAGTGCAGAAGGGCACTGGGATGCAGGTGTCCAGCCCGTCATCAATCTTAAGTACGGATGGCTGTTATGCCCTGCCCACCCCTGAGAACTGAGGGAACCAAAGGTGCTAGAGCACACACACCAGGGTGGCATTTCAGGATGGGATGCTGCCCTCAGCAACAGAGGGGCAAGGAACTGCTGCTGTTTACAGCAGAGCTTATAGGACTGCGGAGGAGAGAGGAGCAAGCCTGACAGTCTCTTGAACGTTTATAAGGACAGAGCGCAGCTGTCTATTGCTTGTGGCCATCTTGCTCACTGCCCCTAGGTTCTCAAGGACACGGTTCTCTCCAGGGTGGTAGGACTGGTGGCATAAGCTTGTTTCTGCCTCAAGTCATGTGGAGAACAGAGGAAAGTGAGCTCTGAACAGGGTGGCCATCCGAGTCCTCATGTAGGTTACATTCATGCTGTGCTCATCAGCATACTCGGGGAAACTGTCACTTCTCAGCCTTGACCTCTGCAACAGGAAAAGGCAGAGCAGCTAAATGTAGTAGGCATTTCGATAGGGACAGGGAGAGCCAAGTAGAATAGTGGAAGTAGGAAGCGAGAGCAGAAAGGATCGAAAACAGCTCCCACAGTCCACTGAGGGATTGGAAAAACTCATGCAGCCTTCATCTGCTTAAATTTGACTTGGCACTGATGACCTCATCAGGTTTGTAATCTCCTGGTGTAGCCACAAGGTAGTACTGTTGCTTCCAGGGAAGGTTTTGGACTTATCACAGTTTTACAAGTGTCATTTCTGTGGATCTCAGTGGGATGCTGTACTAGATCTTCTGCACTTTTCTGGATCTTCTGAATTCCAGAAGGAGTTGATGTTGGTATTCATTGTATGGATGAGGAAGGATGAGAGTAGCAGCCCAGCAGTGGTCAGTAAGTCACAGCAATTATGAAACCGTTACGCGTCATGAGAGGCACTCCATGATTTTGCGTGAGCACTTGATGTTTTGAGAGCTGTCTGCTGGCTCCTGAGTCCTTGTTGTGTGCTGGAAAACTTGTGGTGATTCACTCATCGATTCTGGCCCTAGAGTCCCTATTAGCTGTTGGAGCTTATCAGACATGTTCCTGGAGCAGATTTTCTGCTTTGGTTTCATCCTCAAGACATTTAATTCATGCACACCAAGATTACAGTCTAGTACAACTAAAGGATGGTGAGTAAGGGTAACTGGAAGATTAATTTCAAAACCACGTCTCTGTTCTGAGTTAAGACACTAATGTAGATGTACTCTGTGTGGAGGTATTGTGTCTTAATTGAGAGGTTCAGGTCTCGGCTTTGACTCTAAAAAATAATGCTACCTGGAGATCATAGGGGAGTCTGCTCAGTATAAATTACATCAGTCTCTTTTAACTGGATTAAAACTGTGTGTTTTAAACTGATGAAAAACAACATTCAGATTTTGCTAGGAATAGGAACTGTAAGTCCAGCACATCCCCAAATGTTAAACAGGGACTTAAAAAAAAACCCACACAAAACCAGGTGTAGATTTACTTATGTGGATGGTATGGTCTTAGAATATGTTGTTTGTAGTGTTTAATATAAATCTTTGTAAAAATAATCAAGCACAAATCCCTAATGCTGAACCTACCAGTGGACACCCCCCCTCAAAAAACTAGCAACAAAACGTAAAAAAAAAAGTTTATGACTCAAGTACTCATAACCAAGGCCTCTTTAGTAATGCCAAAACAGGCTATATGTCAAACAAGTTCTCACCTTGATAAAACAGTTTTTCCTACAGCATGTCGAACATTTAAAATTGTCTCTTCTAATTTATATGTTCCTACTCAGCTTGTTGCTTTCTCAATGCCACAGCAAACAATGACACTCAAGGTCACATTGCTTTAAGTACAGAATTGTATTCATGTATTAAATTTGGAGAAGAAACTTGTGATTTCATAACAGAACAAAAAGTTCTTTCATAAGAAGTTTTGTTAGTTTTGCTGTTTAGTTAATATCTAGGCTGGCCATAACAGAAAATAGATGCTGGTGATAAATAGCGTTTGGGGAAATTCTTCCAACAAAGAGGCTTGAGCTGGAAAATTAAATTTCTAGTAATCTCCAAGGGAAAATTTTATCTAATATTCACGCTTAGGTCTTCCTATGTATTAGTATTTGACATATTGTGTTTGGTAATCTCCCCCCTTTCATTCTTCAGAATTACTGAATTATGAAGTTGCTATTCATATTTAGTGCAGCAAGTCTCTTGCAGATGATTAATTACCCTCTTAAATAGAGTTTCTTGACTAAGCATATAAGCTTCACTGGGTTCTGAATGCCCTGAGTGGGTTGTGAATGCCACATTTGCTAAGCTTCAAATCTTTGCTGTACCTTAAGGATCGCTTCTTTAAAAGAGAGAAGTATTAACAATTTGAGTCACTGGTTTTATTGTGATTTTTTTTTCAACCTTGCCAAAATGTTACTAGCTAATACTAATATACTAAAATGTACATTTTAAAGATTACATTTTAGTATGTCTGAACTTGCTGTAAAGTATAAAAGAAAGACTAGTATTTTTTCTGCCTTCCCTGCATATAAGACAAAGTGATTTTGAGCTGCATAACGATTGGAATGGCTTTAAGCTGTGTACTTTTGGAACAGAGACTTAACATGTATATTAGCATGTTTTTGAAGTATTGCGTTTAGTCTGAGACGTGACCAAGGACTGAGATCCACGTACAAGGGAGCTACGCAGACAGCTCATTTTTCCATGCTCACGTGCTCCACTCTTGCAGGTCGCAGTGCTGTTTCTCACTTTGAAAAGTGTTCTTACAGAGCACTGCAAAGAGCAGGCTCCTTGAGCTGCGTGGCGCTATTGACGTGGAGGACGTCACACTACGTGCCTGAAACGTTATACTGCTCTGGGAGCAACCAGTGCAAAAAGCTGAGTGCTGCATTGGCTCCTCCACTAGTTCTGGTTTAGAGTGAACTAATTAGTATGGCTTAATCCTATTAACGTTTTTGAAAGCTGGTGGCATTTCCTTATGTAAAGTGAAGACTGGTGGTTGTGGTGGTTGCACTGACCAGATGTTCTCTCCCTGTCCCACCAAGCTCATCATAACGTTATTTGATTATGCACATTTATGGTCCTGAGCAGTTGTTTCCAAGGAAGGTTACTGTCTTCCTGGTGTATACGCAAATGTAACTCTCTTCATTGCTGTAATGTTGCAGAATCCTTCTTTACAGGAGAATTTTCCCATGTGTAGTTGTATAGCTTTGTGTAGTTGTCTGAACAAAAAAATGGGAATGGGAAAACATTTTTCCTGTATTCCTATGACCGTCTAGGTGGTTTTTGAGAAAGGGTTTGAGCACTCTTAGTGCAATTCCCTAGTGTCTGGTTTATATAGAAGTGGCAGGGATTACAGCTGACAGCACTGTCCTCCCAATAGAGATTTACGTTTTGTAAAAATATATCCGTGACTACTGTAGTCATGCCTCCAGTGGCCAGTACTTCTTGCTTTTACCTAGTTATAAATAAAATCAGGGGAAACAGGTCTACAATATTAGCAATGGCCTAGTGGATTAACTAAAAAAATCTGTTAAATAATTTTCTTTAATTTATCATCTTTATACTTTCACAGACTCAAGAGGGATATATCCAGCTTTTCCAGTACAGTCTTCAAAATAAACTTAGGAGATTTTTAATGTGGAAAGAAAGGTGTAATATTGCTGTTACTCCTAAATAAGCTTTTTGCGTGCTCATTCCTGTGAACAAACATATTGATTTGACATTCCTCTGGGAAAAAAATAATGACTAAAAAAGGTTAATAGATGAGTCAGTTACAGACACAAATCATGCAGCTATGAAAGGCTGTTGCTTTTTAAGGTCTTTTTCAAACATGCTTGCAGAGATCACAGATGAAAATATTTAAAAGACCCTCCTAGACAGAGAAGTCTAGCGAATAAAGTATATCTGTTTCTGAAAGGGAAAAATGGGCAGGTTTTTCAGTAACGGTCGTAGAAGATTTTTGTTACACTTGCCTTTGTCCCTGGCAGAGAGCCGGTGGTGGCAGCTACCACAGTGTCTCCTCCCTCACTAGGCTTTGCCTTAGTGGCTTGGGAAGGAGGGACTGTTCCCTACTTCACTAAGCTGATCGCTGACAGTGTGGGGAGGAATGAGTTTCGAGGGTGTTGATTCTCCTGGTTATCACCGCAACTCTGCTAGTAGTGAAAGTTTAACTTAGGCAAGTCCTTTTACCCAGGTAAGATCTAGAACTTTGTGAGATCTTCAACTGTGAGGGTTTTTTAATGTATAAATTATTTTTTTTTGTACTCCTGTGGCTTCAAAATGCAGCTTGCCATACATTTTAAGGGTTGAAAAACAGAATGCAAATAACAGACTGTTTATTTTGAAATTTTCTCTTTCATAGTGTTCTCATATTTTGTTTGGATTGGCAATGTAGTTTAGGAAGACACTTGAAAAATAAGTGCCTCACAGAGTTACTATGGCTGTTTTACTTATTTTACGTAATTGGTAGAAGTTAAGAAAGCAGAAGCAGTGTGTATGTGTCCTAAAACCTGTGAATCTTTAAATGACTAGAAATAATTGCTCCCTCCTACAGGAATTGGTTGCTATGCCCACTAGTTTACAGTGGTTTGGTGATTAGATCTATAAAAGATTAATTTTCCATATAATACTTCTGAAACTAGTTGTAACGCACAGCTATTCTTTGTTGCAGAGCTTCAGGGCTGGTTTAAGCTGTGTTCTACAGAGAGGAACTAATTCAAGGCAATGGTCCTGCACGTGCAGACATAATCTGATCTTGTATGGCTGTCAGTCCAATGCAGCTGGAAATTATGGGGAAGATGATCCTTAGCCCACCTCCTTATTGCTTTATGCTTCAGAGGCAGACCTGCCAAGGGTCTCTTGGAAGTAAGCAAAAAGATGAGGGTATGCTAGGATCTTGTCACAGGTTTATGAAGGTTTATATGAGTTCTCTGAGTCTTATGAAGGACTCTGGTTCACCTATAGGGTTAATGTACCTGGGACAACAGAAGGGATCCTGACATCTCAGCTCTTCTGTCTTCCCTGTCTTGTGGAAAGTCATCGCTGCTTGAGGAGGCGTTCTGGTGTTGCTGAGAGATCAACAGCCACGGTTTTAATAGGCTGTGCTTTACTGTGGACCAAAAATCGGCATTGCTTTTCCCTGTTTCATCAGGCTGTAATATCTTAAAACGTTCAGTAGCTGCTGCACAAGGAGGTGAGCCTGTGTGGAGAACAAACACATATGCAACTGCCAAGGGGAACTAGTGCAGGTACAAATACAGTTCAAGGATAACTGAATGGATAATGAGGGGCAAACACAGTAAATTAAAAACATACCAAGAATGACTGAGACCCAGTGTGGCAGTGGAGTGAGGGTAACATAATGACCACAGAGTGAGGATGCAGATTTTTCAAATTTACAGAAGCATGACCTCAGAGACATCATTTTGTTTAAAAATCTCCTTGTCTTGCCCTGCTACAATTATTTCCAACAAGTCCTCTCTTAAGATCTATCTTTTGCATCACATACATTATCCTCGCATTTACTAAATACAAAACCAAAAAAGGCAGTACTGATTTCGTACTTATTGGAAATTATTTGTCTATTGGATATTTTGCTAATTTCCCACAGTATTGCCTGGTCACTAGAAATATATTTAGTTACTGCACATTCTGTTTAAATATGCAGGATCATTTACAGCCATACCTTTGTATTATGTATGTGTTACATTAAAACAGTAATACTCACCCTATTCTGTTCATTACAGTAAATATGCATAATGTGTATTTCGTTGATTAAATTTAGAGTTAAGCATGTCGACATTCTATCAGATCAGCACTATGCATCCTCTAACTTGTCTTCTGTACCTAAAAAAGGTGCTGAAACTGATAGAGTGGGCTGGACAGGGCAAGAGTGAATTGAATGTCAATGAGGAACTACCGTAATCCTCAAGCAAATGCCAGAGTTGTGATCAGTCTGCTTCCACATCCTGCCAGGTCCATAGCAGTAGTTTGCAGAGGTGGTGTCAGCATCCAGTCCTCCCTAAACAGGTTCCTTTAGAGACTCCACACGTGGAATGTTTCATGTTTGGTACAAAATTTACTTATTTCAAGTTTTCCAAAGTTACTGTCAGGGAACACAGAGAACCAGGTGCTCCTAAAGGGATAGGAGCTGAGACCCATGGGCAATAACCTGATTGGCATGACAGGCGCCTCACCAGCCAGGGATCATGGTGATGAGGCAGGTCCACAGGGCAGGATCAGGCCCCAGGAAGGTAACCAGAGTCAGATATAGCCCTGGGATGACTGGATGTGACCATGGGGACAGGCCAAGGCCAGGGCAGGATGCCAGCCCCTGACATGATTCAACTACGTACTTAAATCCCAATACAAGTGAAAATTACACTTAGTGGAGTAGAGCAACTGAAATATAACACAAACACTTTACGAAGTGTTTCTCCTTGCCTGCCGCTGTAGTGTGCTCACTGTCATGACACTGGGCATTCCCAGCTGCTGAGAAGGAACATGTGGGTTGAAACCAGCTCAAGGCTGTTGCTTTTTGCCTAGGTCTTTTTGTTTGTTGTTTAGTATTCATGGGCCATATACACATACAGACCCCAGAGCTGCTCTGGCTAACTCAGGAAGCATTTGCACTTTTTTTATTAACCTGGGGACAGTTACACGGCTGGTTGGTTTGCTCAACTAATGCAACCATTTAGCTAGAACGGAGGTCGCTCTCTGGTCCCCTTCATGTTCAGTTCAGCTTTCTTTGCAATATCTGTGGTTAGTGACTCTGTATGCTCTTCCCTGACCTGTCTTGGTGATACAGAGCTCTTGCTGATGCTGAATTGCCATAGAGCTGGATAGGATGATTTATTCCTCTACTACAAAACAAAAATATCCCTGTTTACAGAACACAGTATGTTTTTATTTGTGTAGCAGATTATTACTCTCCTGTCATTCTGCAGCTGTATGTTTCTCCTCTTACCTCCCACCCTCATTTAAAGAAATTAAAAACTGGATATTTATATACAAACTAGATGAACACCAGTTCAATGCTGTTGGATTCTGGCGTGCTGTGAGTTACCCTTTCCATTTTAAGCCATTCTCTAGTAATAGAGCAGCTTTTCTAGAAACTAACTTCTCAGCAGTGATACCAATTAATTTTATTGGATTAAATTTGCCATTACTTGGTTCTTATACTTGTCAAAGTATTACCTAATAGTATGCTGCATGGTGAATCACCTTTAACAAAGAGCATTGCTCATTGCCAATTTAAAGGAAAGGGAGAAACAGCCGTAAGCTTCTCAAAAAATATATTGTGATCAGGCACCAGTATAGCTTTTAAGGCGTTATCTTAATGCCAAGAAAGTCTGGAAGAGGTGACTTTTCAGTCTGATATGGAGACAAAACATCTTTTTTTAACTCCTGAGTTTGTGTGAATTTGTTAGTGAGGAAATCACCTAACAGGTGTCTTCTTAACTTTTTTCATCCAAGGAGCTTGGAAACTTTGTGGTTGTTTTCCCATAAATTTCACTTTGCCATAATCCAGAAATCAAACTTTGAAGGTAAACTGATAGATAACTTATCACTGCAATTGCAGACTGCTGCATACTAAAAATACATTATAAATCCTTAGCAGTGATATTAATTAAATATCGGAACACATTACTTTGAGGTGCGGGCCTCTCCCACCACTAAAAGCTTACTGTCTTTCAAAGAGGTGGGATTCAGAGACTAGGCCATACTGCTCCTTTCTTCTCACAGGACTACTCATATTTTTTTCTTAGTCTCTGTCAGATGTCCCAAGCTCTGAGAATGGGTATTGCTGCCACTTACCAACTGGAACTGGGCACAAGATGATATTATCCCTTTAAACAGTGCTCTTCGGCAGAGTCCAAAAGAGGAGATTTAGAGTTCAGTTTTCACTGCATTGCCTACATCCTGAAATATATATAAATAGTAATTGAGTTTCAGTTTTATATAACATATTTGGTGTGCAATGTACAAGTAGAAAGTATGCTAAGACTCTTATCTCTTCGTTCATTTTGAATGCTGCCATGGTGATGTCTGGTGCAGGCAGAGCAGGAATTTGGGGAGTCGGTAAAGAAAGCTAGTGTTCCAAATAAGAACTTAAACTTGATAATATCTTACAGACTTCAAATAGCGTTATAAAACAAGAATATTAAAAATGTTAATAAACAACACTACTTCACGCGTGCATGGTTGAGCTGTTTTACGGGGAACAACTCAATTTTAATTATTTCTACTTTTTTTAAAGGCAGCGATGGAGAAGCCAATTAATCATCGATTGTTTGTGACAAGAATTTTGCAGGAATTTGAGAGTGACACATTTTTCCCAGAAATCAACTACAAAGACTACAAACTTCTCACAGAGTAAGTATCAAGATGCATACGAGTCTTGTGTTCAGATGGAAGATTTAATAATCTACTTTGAATGTGTAAGGGTCCTTTTAAAGCCATGTTCTGTTTTGAGTTAGAGGTGGTTTTCACTGTGTTTTTTCCCAGAGTCATATTGTAGTTAGAACCTGGAATTGCACCACACTCAGCACAGAGGGGTTGTTGGAACTTGCCGTGTTCTTCAACCTTCCCATAATCTTTACAGTAAAGAGTTGCATTTGTCGGTTTGATTGAAAAGTAACTTTCTTATTGTTTCTCATTTTAGAATTACTCAAATATTTACTAAGCTTCATAACCCTCAGTATGTTGTTAGTCAATGGTATTTAGCCTCTGAATGTCTTTGATAAATTGCTGAAGACAAATTAAATAGGTTTGAGCAGGGAGGGTTGAGCCTTTATAGATTTCTAAGGTTTTTCCTTTCTCTTGAGAAAATTACTTCTTCCTAACAAACTTAGTAGGAACAAGTATTGAACTGTAAGTTTCTGTCATTCGCTGTGGTTTCTTCTGTGTTATCCTTGGCATACTTTTATGTCCTCTCCAACGAGATTACATCCAACAAGCAGTAGGGAGGTGGCAAAAATTCAAACATCTGCCTCAAGAACCAGCAAGGAAAGGGCCTCATCCTCTTCTTGCTGCTCCCATTTGGTTCCCAGCTGGTTACAGGCCAGCAGTGGAAGAAATAAAAAGTACGGCGAGTCAAGCTCTCTGCACGGGGAACAGGAATGGATTAGCACTGGAGTGGGAGAGGATAGGTAGGGGCAGGAAAGAAGGATGCAGGAGAGACAAGCAAGGTGAGTGGGGAGGATGGGTCACCTTTTTCAACTCTTAACATGTTCTGAACTGTGGTGCACTATACCATAAGCCCACTTTAGTATCCTGATATCTGACCCAAAGCTCCCTTCTCTCCTTCTGGGCTGTTTCTCAGTTATACATTGATTTGGCCACCGTACAGAAATCAGAATTTGGCCTTAAAGCATTAATTTATAAAAGAGCAGATAATTCCCTGGCTAAAGTGGAAACCTGATAGAGTCAAACCTAGCAAATAAAATTTTAAATTCCTTTCTCCCTCAAAGTCAACATTACTCATGCAAAATCCTTACTCTGTCAGAGGAAGCTGAAGAGATTTTTAAAAGTGTCTATTAATAAAACCTGTTTTAGTAAATCTGGACTATAGAGTAACACTTTGTGTAGTAGCAGTCAGCTGCTTTAAGAAGCTGTCATAGAGTTGTAAGAAACCTTTACCTTAGCATTTCCTCTAAACCATCTGAGGAAGAGCAAAGCAAAAAAACTCGAAAGTGTTCTGTATGTCTTCTACCTTTCCTGACTTTTTAAATAATGTGTTGGAGGTTTTAATAAAAATGTTGGGGTTTTTCGATTAAGCCAAAAAGGTGGGTTTTTTTTTTTGCATCAGAGTATGCTTTCTTGATTTAAAAAGATGTGTATACAAGCTGCTGGTAGTAGTTAACATGATTTCTGGAAATAGTTTGTACTTCATATACCTGTTGTAAGGATGGTATTTTCATGTCCTTTTTCAAACAACTCTCTTTTCTAATTGTTTGTATAAATTACAGGTGACTCATAATGATATTTTTATCTACTTGTTGGCTTTTACTTTGTCTTCTCCACTCTCTCCAGGTACCCAGGTGTCCCTGCTGATATTCAGGAAGAGAATGGTATCCGGTACAAATTTGAAGTGTATGAAAAAGCTGTCTTGGCACAATAAATGAGGCTTTGTGTACTTCTGTGTAAGGGCAGGTATTTTCAATCCTGAAGTCTTACTGAGTGCAAATATATATTGAATTATTGAGAGAAAATCCTGCTTAATAGTACAATATCTCAGCAGTGAATGATTCCAAAAAAACACACCCCACACTCTAGATTTACACCCTGCAGTGGAAATACGAGGGTGGTCAGCAGCATGAAAGCTGTAAGGAATACAGCAACTAAGGTTCCGTGAGACCTTGCATTGATCTCTACAGTGCATGGAAGTGTCCCTAACAATTCCATGAGTAATGAAAGGCATTAGACTGCATCAGAACCTTCCTACCTAAACAAAGGTTTTGAGTATCTCCTGATTCAGAGTGTCCAACACTGAGAAAGTGTCAAAACTTGAGTTTGACTGGGATGGTATATACTTTTATAACAATCCTTAAAACATACTCGTGTAGAGGAAAGGGTAAGCAAGCATAACGAAGAAATGGAGTCTGGAAGTCTCATGCAGCAGTTGAGGCACGCACTGATCCTTCATGGAAGTCCTCTTGTCAACTTAACCATCCTGGGTACACAGCCTACTTCAAGCCTTGTGTTGTGAAAACACTGACTTACAAATGAATCTGATAAAGAAATAGTAACGTTTCCATTAACTTCACACCTGTGTGGAGGCTTGCTGCTCTTACAAAGTTACCATGTCAGTTTGACCGTGGCCACTTTGCGGTATAAGAACATAAACATTGCTTTCTTATCAGAATCTGTGTTCTTCAGTCCCTTCTAAATGTTATCAATGCAGATGCAGTGTTAATTTGTCAGTGTGATTTTGAGTATTCTATGTGACATACAAATGTGCATTATAAGCAGATAGTGGGGTCCTGTTTTCTCTTTCATTGAATATAGCTAGTATAATGATGTTTTGCATTACTGTTCCGTAAAAGTAGCAATATACTGGTACTGTAGTAACACTGTGATTCTAATGGCATACAATGCCAAGTGTTGACCAATGTTTGTTATTGCCGATATTATCACACCATGATCAGTAATGTTAGTCTGTTGCTATGTTCTGGCTGTGGGGAGTTTGTCAGACAGCAGAGGACTCTGTATATGAAGTGTCATGCACGGGAGCTGAACCATACTGTGCCCATCTGTGCTTCCCTGGGCTGCAGCTGCCACCCTGAGAGTGAGAGCCTACAAGGGGGGAGCCCTGCCTCCCTTTCATTGCAGATCCGTCTGGGACCAGAAGAGTGAAAAAAACAGTTTAAACCTTGCTTCTGAAAAAACAAACCTATTTGGTAAGAGAAAAACACTTAAAATGTTGGCTTTGAACATGTCTTGAATTTTCCATGGCAATTTTATAACATTTAACTGATGAAAAATATAATTTTGGAAGCATTTGTTCTGGGTTGTCTGTCTTCTCTGTGTTCCTTTTGCATTCTTAAAAATGTAAGTACTTCCCTGTGTTGATCTTCCCACTCCGTGTGTGACTTTACGTCAGTTGATAAAGATTAAAACAACAAAGTTACATGCTTGCATAATACAGTAAAAAGTCTCCTGAGCTTTGGTTTGCCAACACATTGTGAAAGGGAAGGAAGAAGACTGTTACCAGGGGGATGGTATTTTTTAAAAAATACAAGTCACAGTGACCCTGACAAGAGAAAATAACCTCCCAAAAGCATTTAATATATACCGGTTAGTACCAAAAAACAGGTCATGGCTGAAAGCTCTGCACAGCTAGTCTGCAAAGTACTGTGTTTATAGCAAGTGACATTTATTAAAAGTGGAAGCAAAGACTTCGTGCGATGTTGGATTACACTTTGCTACAGATGTGAACATGCTAGAAAATTTCTGCCTAAGCATACATAGCAGGAGATATGGTTCCCTGAGGCCAAATTGTTTTGTAGCACCACTTTGGTTGCAAAGAACTTTAACTTGAATGCAAACAAGCCTACTGGGACTATAAAGAGTTACTCTGAATCTTTGTAGACTGACTTAGTCCTCTTCAGATTTAACCAGCTATGTTCTTCTGTCAGATTCTACAACAAATTAAGTAAGTTTATGATTCGTGGAAATGAGAACTTTTGAAATAACACAGCAATTTCCTACTTAAAAACTTTTCAGAATATATTAGTGATGCAGTTTCTTCAGTATGCCTCTTTGCCAAAAAGATGCGGTTTTGTTTGGGGTTTTATTTTAATAAAAGCATTGCATTTGGGCAGCACCTTCTGCATCAGAGCTTTTCAAGATACCGTACAGATTCCAATCAAGAATTAGGAAAATACATTTGATTGCAGTGAAGCTTGGTCCAAAAGAAGCATGTTCATCCTAGTGGTGGGCATACAGCCACTACGAGCTTACTGTTTCAAGGAGATGGATAGGCAGAAGGGTCTAAGTCCATGCGTTCAGGAAGCATATACAAAGACCGTTTGCTGACTGGTGTATTATTTCAAGAGGACGGTTACTTCACACGTTCTTTTAAGTCTGTGCCCTTTTAAAGATCCCTCAGATTGTTCATCCAAAAACAGACACAAGAAAAAATGGTTGCTGTCTTCTTCTAAAGGCCGGAGTTACCTGCTGGAATTTGTGTGGGGCCTTTTTCAAAAGCGATGCTTTGTTGGATGACAGGTTGGTTGAAAAAGCAGCAGATACAAAATAAGCGTTTGCTGTTCACCTAAATTGGGCATTGCACCTGTTAGCTCCCCATTTATATTTCCCAAATGAAATAAAAATATTTTACACTATGGCTTGTAGGAAAAAAATCCTTTGTTCCAACTACAACTTTCCCACGTTTTGTTTACTCCTGTACCTCGCTGATGTATGATTCTGTGAAAAGCCATAGATTCTCATTATGTCTAGTACGGGGAAATGTCATGTTTTTCCCCAGTTCCGTGCAGCTAAGTGCAATGAATAGCATCATGAGTGACAATATAATTACCAATCACCAAGAAAAGTATAGTACAGATATAATTTAATCCCCCTCATTCATGCTTTCCCAGGAACAAAGTGTCCTATACAGATTACAAATTTAATTTTTAAGGATAATACTAGTTTTAACAAGATAGCTAAAAACAGAGGGTCTGCATAAGAAGTGAAAAACAAACCATTAATATTTCTGTTGCTTGTCTATAACTCATTATATCGCATATCTGACAGTGGACAGCAATTTCCATTTGGCAGTAGAAAGCTGATGTTTTCCGTAGCTCACCAGTGGCGTTACTGCTGCAGTGTATTCAAGGTCAGAACTGGGAACATTCCAACAACAAATCTCTGTCATGGAGAGCAATCCATGGAGAAGAAAGGTACACTTTAAATAATACGAGTTTCCTGATTTAGCAAAGAGAGTATTATCTGTATATATACAGAACATCAGGGGAAAAACAGGAAAGGGAAAATGACAGTGATTAGCTTATGCATGTTATCTAAGGAGAGCATCAGGAGTGCTTGACATGAGATCTTAATTGGGACCAGACAACCATGTTGTCTTCATCAGGCTACAGCTAATTTGCCAAAGGCTTAAGCCTGAACCCAAACTAATTCTGAGCAGCTTAGCATTCTATGCTAACAGAAGAGGAAGATATGAGCAGGCAGCAGCTGATTCGGAGAGGGGAGAAGCTGTGGGAAGGATTGTTTGTTAATCAATGCAGAAAATGAGGTGACCAGAGGTGACAAATGAGGTGGCAAGGCTTGGTTAAGTATGAAACTAGGAGATACTTCCCTCATTATTCAGTTGTGCATTAACTGTCTCTGCTTGCCCAGGAGGGCCATAGGAATAAAGCCTACCAACTCAGGGCAGGGTGACCAAAAAATCACAAAAATCTTCTGAAGAGGCAGGTCCTGGAACAAAGGAGTGGAAACAGGGAAAGAGAGGTGAGAAGAGGAAATTGATGTTTCCTAGAAGGATTACACGGCTTCTGGTGTTAGTTTGCCCTGTAACTATAATTACTAAGGAAACACTTTCAAACTGCTGCGAGGTTTAGCACTTGTAAGATGCTGTGACAAAATTTCATTAGTGAAGGATGTTCAGGATGTGAATGCCTGTGTGACTGCCTTTGTCAGCTGTGCCAAAATCCTCAGCTACAATTCCTATCCTGAAGTGCCTGCACTACCTCTAAAAGCAGGAGTCCACCTCAGAGCATCCAGCAGTCCAAGGGTTAGCATTGTGACTCTGCTCATGGTCTCCGCCTTCCTTTGGTGACAGCATATGGTCCTGGGACTGCATATGGGAAACCTGCTGATTTTTCTTGGTCTTTAATTGTAAAGATTTGCTTTCTGCTGGCTCTGGGGTGATCCTGGGTTATTCTCTCCTGTTTTCTGTCTGCAGATCATTCCGTCTCCTTTTGCATAACATCAAAGCAAAATTTGTGCAGAAGTCTTTTATTAGATTAAGTGATGTGATTGGAAAAAAGAACAGATGCTCTCAGCCAGAGTCTTATTCTGGTTACGTTCTCAAAACTTTTTTTCAGGTGACTTGAACAAGGGCTTATGTGCCAAAACTTGTCTGTTTATCTCCAGTTAAATTGGGTGGTTTAATAAAGATTATCTCGCAATGTAAATCTTGGTTTGCTTGTATCTTTTAATGGTCTCAGCTTCAGCATTTGTGTATCACCCTCAGTCCTCAAGCTATGGTCCTCTCAGTTCTGTCCCTTATCTCTTCAGCTGTCCTGTTGGATTGGAAATTTACAGAAATTCAGAGAATTGTTCTGAACAAAAAAAGTAGGTATTTCAAACAGAGTGCTCTTAAGTATGTGCTTATGTCTGATTAAGTGGTAGTGAGTGTTTTTGCTGAAATCAGGCCATGTATTTGCCTGGTTAAGGAAAGCTTTAGGTATGAAATTAAATATTTTGCTAAATGATGTCTGCTATGAAAAAACAGACAGAAAAAAAAATAAATACAGAACTTGAGAGGACAGGAAATGGATGGTACACCATTACACACAGAAGCCTAAATCAATGTCTTTTCCTTCAGCAGTTCAGTTTAACGAGCTCCTAATACCAAGCAGAATCTTTTCCAATAAACAAGCCATTGTATAGAAGTCACTTTGGCTATAAGTTGCGTCATTGATGTAATTGAGAAGGACACTTGCACAAAAACAGAGCATTTGTTCCTTAGAAGTAACATGCTTTTAATGTTCATCCTTCCTCTGAATTCACAGTTCTCCACACAAAACCCTGCTGGGAACACTCATGCTCGTTTCAGACAGCGGTACTAGTTGATGAATTACCAGTCCTTGGCTGGAGATCCCTGGTCCACCTCTCAGCTGGCTGGAGGGATTATTCCTGACACACTTCCACCAGAGACAGATAGGTTTATTTAAATATCCAGTGAAGAGCAATTTCTGCTGAACAAAGTGGGTTTGCCTGAAAGGTAAACGAAAAACTCAAGTGATCCTTCCCACTGGTACAGCTGTGGGGCCAGTAACGTGTAGTGATGGACAGTGGTGAGCACTGTCATTCACTCCACCCAGATCGAGGTGAGCGGCTTTCAAACCTGGAATAATTTGACACGAGCTGTCTGTGGACGTGGTCCACGGAGGAGCACACCTCGCAGCCCCCAGAACACCTGCTTTGGAGGATGCCTGCTCTAAACCATGAGCAGAACATCTCTCTGGGTTACTACATACCATTCCCATTCTTGCAGTAATTAAAAACAGAAAAAAGAAAAATACTAAATATACCTCTCATGTAAGAGTAAATAACTTAAAATAGATTGGGCCAACTCAGTCACTGAATTCCACTGAAACTTGTGCAGTTGTATTAAGGAGAACTTTAGGAGCTTTTAACTTTTCAATGCTGTATCAGTAGCTTATTAAACATGGCAAAAAAAAGCTCCTGAAAAGTATTCCTTGTGAAATCAGCTTGGAAAAAAGCTTCAATTTCACAAGTGCTACAAGGGAGTTTTAATCACCATACCTGATCTTGTTAGGTTTGTTCAGAAAGGTTAAAATTTAGATCTGTTCCCGTCAAGAGTCCTAGGTGGAAAACCTCATCAATTTAACATTCCTAAGTTTCATTTTAAATTAAATTTTTGTTGTGTTTCTCAGTCATTAATTGTATAAAGAGGCAACCTGTTCTTCTGGAGTTCGTCTTTACTCACTAAGTACTTTCGTGCATATTGCTATTTCAGTCAGTCAAAATTGATTTCTTCAGAGCATTGAGTCTCAGTGTCCTTCATCAAATTATGTTTTTCTTTCAGATGGAATCATGTAGATTCTCCTTCTTTTGTCACACAGCTGTAACACCATTGTTTACTGCACAATTCACTATATATTCTAGTATGTCATTCAGATTCCTTTCAAAACTAGTACAGTGCACAAAGGGTACAGGAAACTTTCTGCTGTAGTCTGAATAATAATTGCTTTCATTCAGTGTATTATTTATCCTCATATGAAGGAAATACATATCCTTCAAATTACATCTTGGACTGCTCAAAAAATGAAAAAAAAAATCTGTCAGGGGAAAAAAAAAAGCTTTGTAACAAAGCTGTGAGTGTACATTTTTCTTCTCAGTAGCGTGAAAGATTCATCTGGTATTGACCATCAGTAGTATATGAATTTCGAACAAGCCTGTAAGCAGAGAAAGTAGCAGTTGATGTCTTGAACTATTATGTGATTTTTCATCCTAATTAGAAAACAAGTTCTGTGGTCAGGAATCACTATATTGACATAAGTCCTTGTTATATGGCAGAGAGCATGCTTTGCTACCCTCTCACTTTATCAATATGCCTAGCGCTATGATGTCAAACAATTTTAAAATAACTTCTTTCACAATGTATTTTCAATTTTTCTGAACACATTTATAAGAAAGAATCGACGCTTTGGATGTTCACGCACTGTGTTAGTAATACCTGTTTCACACAAGAGGAAATAAAAACACCAGCAAAAGAGAGTTATCCCATAAGCCTCCTGATTTACACCACTTAGGAAACCAACACGTGTTTTGCAGCATTGCAAATGGTTGTGTCCATGGAACAAGTCATTTTAGTGCAATATATTCTCTAAAGTTGTTTGAAGAACTCCTGTTCCCTCACCAATTGTAATTATTCCTGCAAGTACCACAAGAGCAATTCCCACGCACAGTCAATTTTTTAATTGAAATAATTAGCAAAAATACATCAAACACTTCAAAGAGCATATTGTTCCAGAAAGAAGACTCCATGTCATAACTAGATAGTTAAAACACGCCTGATGGAAATCAGGAGAAAACTCGACTTTGGCATTACTTCACTGAAGCCCAAGGGGTAATACCAGACTAAATGTTAAATGAACCTGTCTCAGTGCTCTTACCTGATGTGATCAACCCAACAGAGTCGTGTCAGCAAAGACACCACAGTATTAGGTATGCCTCAAAATCAGAATTATCCAAGTAAACAAGCCAATGACATAATACAGTGTTATTCTAGGTTTGATAGTGCATGCAGACTTGTGGCTTTTTGTGAGACTCTTAATGGAGTCCTAATTCCTTCTGTTTGGTTTTGCTTATTATTTTTGAAACAAACATAGCACTTCTCTATACTCTGCCTACTGCCTCTGTGTCCTCTCTTCTCTTTTAGACCACTCCAGTGATGTCTCTCGATCACCAGAATAATCTCACTTCATTATTTTGAACAAGCCAGCAGCTGTACCTGTTATATTTAATAAAAGTATTTTTAAGAAACACTGTTGCTTACAATGTGTTATTGCATTCCTCTCAGCAAACAGTTCTAGCACAGTAAACATCTGCCTCTGTACATAATGTTTTAAAATGTGTTTTTAAGGTAGCAAATTAGTATATAATAATTTCAGGGAGAGTGTTTGAGTCACCACAACCAAACCGAGTTAATTATGCTTTTGTATTTTTCCATTTATTCAGAGTTTTGAANTGTATTATGTTACATCACATTCAACAATTTACACTGTAATGCATTAATATATAAATAATTATGTATAGTAAGCAATGATAGCTCCTTCTTCATTTGAGTCAATTTTAGCTAGTGTAGGCTAAGGCTGGTCAGTACCAAATAGACAACCAAAGCGCTTACAATTTCCCATGGAAAGCAAAAGTCAAAAAAAGTTTTGTTTCAGATCAAATAAAAATATTTCCATTCTTTTTTTTCCCCCATAAACCGAATGGAGCAGCTAAATTAGTCAATTCCCAGGGTCCCCAAGGACCCGGGGAAGTCCCCTGCTGTGGTCAACAGCACTCGGCAGCCCCTGAGAGGCTCTCAGGTGTGCCTGGACTCCCAGCTGCAAAGCCCGGGGTTTAGTCTCTGAAACCACCTTCCCCAAACAAGGCTCCTGGGCTCAAGGTCTGCAGTCCAGCTCTGGGCTTACAGCAGCTTGTTGAGCTGGCTACCAGAAAATTAAGTATGTTTCTTTAGTGTTACTCTCTGCCTGCCCATATTTGGACAAAAGTTTATAGAGAATCAGTGCAGTGGAACATTTTAGTCAATTAAAATGAGTATTAGTATTCTGTGACTGTAAAACTTTCCCCTGGTAGGTATCTAGCTAGCCCAACCGCCAGTGAAACAGAGGAGAGGGCTGGGTTGATAGAGATCCTGAGAGGGACACCAAGTATGATAAACTAATATGCTGTATGCATATGCAAAGATCTTCTGTATTTTCATGTAAACTTTGCACTACATTGATGTATTCCCTACTCTGGTTTTCCACTCTTCTTCACTGTTAACATAAAAATTAACTTCTTGATACCAACAGTTGTTTTTATATGCAATTAAAAGTAGCCAAAAGGGACGATATTGTGACATTTAAAAAAAAATAATCTAATTATCTTCCTAAAAGTGCTCTTCTAAGAACTGGTGTTATACACTTCTTTTTTTCTTTCTTCTTTTTTTCATTTTTTGTAAAAGATTTATGTCGGCTATCATAAGCACAACAGTACAATGCAGGCAAGGACGGAAGGCGGAATAAGAAAGCATACATGAGAGCTGCGGAAACCGCAGAAGTGAAGATCCTCCAGCAGCAGAATTGATGAACCATACACAAGTGTACACCGCCTCCATATCTTATATAATTCACACAACAACAGGTCTGAGAGGAGCAGTGACCTTCCTGAAGAGTGGGTGTTCAATATACATGCCTTTACGAGGCAGTTCGGCAAAGACCGGGTATTAACAATGTGNAAAAAAAAAAAAGTCAGCGGACATTCTCCCAACTTTGTTTTTGAAAGGCAAGGTTAAAGAGTAACTGAAGAACCTGCCCTTGGGATGTTGTTTGTCTCAGCAGCTTATTCATACAATTCACCCAGCTCTTAGTCATGCCGGTATCTAACCGATCCTGTCATGCACTTTGAAAAAGTAGAACGGCACAGATCTCCTTCACATTCCTCCCGGAAAATTCTCTCTCCTGTGATGCCTAAAAAAGCCCTTCATCCCACCCAGGATGCTGGTGCCCTGTGACTGCTACTTATTATACCGAGCACGATGGATTGTTTCACTGGTACTTCGCCCTCACCTCCCCTATTTGTTTGCTGCACTCACCTGTTGTCTTTTATTACACGCCAAGACAACAACGTCTTTGAGGCAGCACCCGCCTTTTTAAATAGATGAGTAGAGGACCTTGCACAACAACGGCACTACGGCCCCCGCAATTAACAGTGCTGGCGAGGGAGACGAGACACTGCTGCCAGTCCTATGCCTATCTGTTGTATCGCCACCACAAAAAGTTAGCGTGACAAAAGGCAGTCAAAACTTCTGCAAAATGTTGTTTAGAGCTGTTACAGAGTGATTTTGTGGGAGTCAGCATTCCAAGAAAATGTTCTTGGAATATCAGGAATATCAGCAGGAAGTCCTGTCACTCACAGGTGTGCTTAAGGATACTCCATAAGCATCATCACAGGCACCAAGCAACTAAACAAGACTATGGCGCAGTAAGGTGATCAGAAGTAGTCGGCTTGGCTTCACCAAGAGGAAGTCATGCTTGAGCAACCTGTTGATCTTCTGCAATGATTGACTTGGTAGAGGAGGGAAGAGCAGTGGATATTGTCTATCTGGACTTCAGCAGGGCCTTTGACACTGTCTCCCGGAAGATTCTCTTAGAGAAGTGGAGGTTGTGGAGTAGAGGTTGTGAAGTCTCCTTCTCTAGAGATACTAAAAACCTGCCTGGATGTGTTCCTGTCCAACCTGCTTTGAACCTGCTTTGGCAGGAGGGTTGGACTAGATGATCTCTGAAAGTCCCTTCCAACCCCTTCCATTCTGTGATCCTGTAGAAGCTGTTGACATATGGTCTGGATAAGCAGACAGTGGGCTGAAAACTGACTGAACAGCCAGGCCCGGAGCGTGGTGATCTGTGGCACAAAGTCTAGCTGGAGGTCAGTAATGAGCGGTAAACCCAGGGGCAAATACTTTGTCCAGTCTTGTTTCATATCTTCATTAACAATCTGCATGATGGGGTGGAGCGTACCCTCAGTATTTTGCAGATGATGCAAAACTGGAAGGACTGGCTGATACATCAGAAGGTCTTGTGGCCACCCAGGGGGAACTGGACAGGCTGGAGAATGGGCTGACAGGAACCTCAACAGTTCAACAAAAGGAAGTGCCAAGTCCTGCACCTGAGGGGGTGAGCCCCAGGCACCAGGACATGCTGGGGCCACCCAGCTGGAAAGCAGCTTTGCAGAAAAGGACCTGGGTGTCCTGGTGGAAACCAAGTTGAACATGAGCCAGCAATGTGCCCTTGCCACAAAGAAGGCTTAACAATAGCCTGGGCTGCATTAAGAGGAGTGTTGCCAGCATGTTGAGGGAGGTGATCCTTCCCTTCTATTCAGCACTGGTGCGACCACATCTGGAGTACCCTGTCTAGTTTTGTGGGCTCCCTGGTACAAGAGAGACATGGACATACTGGAGACAGTCTAACAAAGGGCCATGAAGATGATGAAGGGACTGGAGCATTTCTCCTGTGAGGAGAGGCTGTGAGAGCTGCTACTGATTAGCCTGGAGAAGGCTCAGGGGGATCTTCTCAATGTATACAAATATCTGAAAAGAGAGTGCAAAGAAGGGAGAGCCAGGCACTTTCTAGTAGTGCTCAGTGACAGGACAAGAGGCAATGGACACAAATTGAAGCAAGAGGTTCCCTTTGAACACCAGGAAACACTTTTTCACTCTGAGGGTCAGCAAGCACTGGCACAGGTTGCCCAGAGAGGTTGTGGAGTCTCCATCCTTGGAGACATTAAAAAAATGTCCTGGGCAGGTGGCTCTAGGTGACCCTGGTTGATCAGGGAGGGGTTGGACCAGTTGACCTCCAGAGGTCACTTCCAACCTCAACCATTCTGTGATTCTGTGAAGGTGTCCTAAACTTGCATGAAGATCGAGCATTTTTTTTCACCATGCTTCAAAAGTTCATAGGGTTTTAGTAGTAACCTGAAAAGCCACAGTAGGAACAGAAGTCCTATGAGACAATGAGCTTAGAAAAATGGGACACAAAGAGGTAAGATAACCTCAGAGAAATATTATGTGGTAGCTGTGAGAAGAGATTGATTCTAGTATTTGACAGGAATTTTTTGTTTTGCAATTTTTTCGTATTTTGTGGTCAAGAGCCTACACCTTGGCTTTGTTGGAATAAATTTTTCTTACTGAGGCTTGTTGGGTGCTGAAGGTGATTCCAAGCCACTCTGGAAAACAAAACGTAACCCACTTCTCAGGAAACAAATCCATATAAAGTGATACTGCATTAAAGCGGTGCTGCAGCTAAACTTTTCATGTGCCTACCATGCAAGAAAATCCCAGGAACTGGGACTTATTTGCTGCCAGGTTCATTTGGTGGTGGGCAATGTCAGGTACCAAGAAAGAAGAAAATGTCTTTCCTGGCAAGGTTTAACCAGAGTGCTCCCAGCATGGAACAAGCTGCAGAGAGACAATGCATGGTATGAGGTAATCCCATACTGACATGGGGGCCTTCGTCTCCAACAGCTCCGTGAGTACGCCTGCAGAAGAAAAAAAATCATAAATAAAAAATCTAACCAGCTGGATGGATTTAGGATTGTATAGTAATGAAGATGCCTTGTGAGAAGAACTGAGACCTCTTAGTCCTCCTACAAGAAGACGGTACTCAAATCCTTTTTGTGCCTTTTGCCAGTTTCGCTCTCTAAAGCAGCTGGGGATTATTGCAGAATAAACCTTGAGTACACCTGAAGGAAGCACCTCTTCGGGCTCACCTCCCTCTGGTTCCTGTCAACGCCGTTAAATCCATGCCCCTGGGCGGCAGGAAGCAGCAAGGTGGTGAAGAAGGGTCTTAGGTTGTTTCTACCCTTCATTGCACATAAAGGAAACAAGTAAGTACAGCCGAGTGCGTCTTGGTATTGTCTCTGTCGTGAGGAGTGATGGCCACACTCTTCACCAGGGGGGAGACGACTGGAAGTGCTGTAGGATGGGGGTGTGAGAGGGGAAAGGATGTGCGCATGGAGATGTGACAGGGTGTAGGGGTGGGGGGGTCCAGGGAGTGTGGAGGTAATGGAGTATGAGGGTGTGAAAGGGAGTGGGGGTGTGAAG
>VZSZ01004469.1:81867-95028 GCA_013398815.1 Ibidorhyncha struthersii | reverse complement strand
GCACCAGACGGAGGGGGCAGCGCGGGGTTTGTTTTGGTTCGGTTTTTCCTGTGTTTTTTTTTTTAACGTTTTATAGCACGTTAGCGCGGGCAGGATGCTGAGGAACGGTTCAGGTCGGGGACTGAGGAAGGTTCCGTCGGTGGGATGTTTGTCTTGCAGAGCGATCCTGTCAGGCTCTTCTCAGTTCAAACGCCGGTCCCTTCCTTCTTGGTGACTTTTTAAGGGAAAAGGCTGTAACACGCTTACTTGTCTAGCCTGCGTTTATATGTTTCAGGTGTGTTCTCTGTAACTGCTCTGTAGAGAAGTTGCCTGTCCCTGTTTTTTCCAGATCTCCCTCAGGAAAAACGTTAGAGCCGATGATAGGTCACAAGTCAGGATGGTGTGAGACAGGAGCGAGCAACAACATTCACCTTAATGTAGAGCCCCAGTGAAAACTTTCCTCTCAGTGCTCTCCACCATGCTCCAACCACTCTGGGACAGTAATTACTGCCGTAGAAAACACCTCCAAATGAGAAAGAGTACTTGTAAAGATGATAAATGCTACGACAGGACAAAGGTAGTTAATGAGCTGGCTGGACCTCTCCAAACTTTCTTCAAAAGTACAAACATGGGGAACCCTAAGTGAGAAGACGGGTGAGAAACGCACAGATCCTGACCATCCTGCACTTAACCTCGGAAAGCAGCAAGGCTGAAGAGAGAGGCTTCGCTGTGGAAAGTTGCACTTCACAGGCTAGGTTTCCAAAACGGGGCTTGATTCTGGCAGCTTTGGGGGCAGGTGGGGAAGTTTTGACTGTGTTAGAATGGTAATTTTTTAATCAAAAGTTACTCTCATATGGCGTAAATTTCAATGTGTTTATGGCAGTGTAAGAAAGCAGAGTTCTCTCTCTGACTGAAAGAGTTTGCTGGGGGCTTAATGTGAATATGAAGAATCACAAAAATATTTAAAGGGTTATGCTCTTTAAGTGTGCAAGCACATCTTTTTTCAGAGATGAGAATCGATGACTTAGCTTTACTGGAATGATTTTAGACTTTCTAAACACTGCTTTGAAAGGTTGTTTATGTAACTCCAAGAGTGCTAAGGCACAAAGGGCAGAAAATTTGGCTTTCACATTTAAAAAGAGAGGAATATCATGCAAGAACATTGATTCGTAGCACTCCATTACTTAGTGAAAATGTTGTTTATGTTTCCTTGTACATTAAAACATTGACGAGCTTTTCCTCTCCTCAATTTTGTGACTGTTTCCACTGTTAGATGTAACAAAACACTATGAGAGTTTCTCCTAGTAATTAAATGCTAGTTACAAATCAAGAAGCAAGGGTTGGAGGAAGAAGTGCTAAAACTTTCAAGTTTTAGTGGCTCTTCCCACTATGACGGCAGCAGGACCTGTACCAGATTAGGACTCTGCATTGCCACGTACATTTGCCAGCCTGACCTCAGGATAGGACCCATCACAAATCCACAACAGTGCCTATCTACTTCTTGGAAACAAATCATCATCGGCTTCAAAATTTGATTTTTGTACTACAAGGTGCTTTGTGCTACTTCATCTCAGAGCACTTTCCAGGACAATATTGCTTTTTGAAAATAAAATTAAGCTCTTCCTAGACAGAAAGAGTGTTCCAGGAATATTGTTTGTACAAGAACACCAGAAACTTATGGATGATCTGAAAGACCAGTTCACGATTCAGTGTCACACACTAGGTTTCATAGTTCTTCATGCTTTAAACTGGTATCTTGGCACAAGTTTACCTCCACAGCCGAAAAGTAGCTGTGTCAGTCCTGACATCTCAGTAACACATGTAGTGGTTCTGACATCGCAGTTAATTAGATTTAGGAATGTTTTACAATCCCAAACTGTTCAGCATCAATTTGTGATGAATTATCAAATAAATTACTCTTTCAGGGAACCTGCTTCGTTGAACTGTGGCCTCTCACTTCAAAATAGTTAGCTGTGGGAGGGTTTTTTTTGAGCAGGTTGTACCCGATCCAGGTATGGCACATATATTTCCACTGAGCCTGTGTCAATGTGGGTCTCAAAAAGCCCAGCTGCACTTTGTTCCCACAGTGGCAATTTTAGGATGACACAGCCCCAAGCACATTCTCCTGTAATTAACAGATTCTGCAGTTGAAATCATCATTATCTTCATCCAGCATTCAGGAATGTATTCTGCATTATATTGTTCCAGTTGCAAACTGTAACACTTCCTTTTAATCATACAGTATCTGATTCTGAAGTATTTGTGGATTTTTATTACCTGCTTTATCTTTCTTTCTCCACTTTCCTTTGCCCCACACTGCCGCCTTTTCCTTTGTAGCGCAGAGTGTAGATCAACCTATAAATAATGTGGCTGGATGGCAGCAGTACTGGTTCTTGTGCTCCTTCTTTCAGGGATGAGCTAGCCTGCTTTGCAGACCCGACAGCTTCGGTCCGCGTATATAATGATTAGTTTGGTTTCTGAAATTAAATTTGTTAGTACCTACAAGCTCCGGTGAGGTCTTGGGCTCACTGGACCTGCTACCTGCCTGCACAAAAACATCTTGGCCTTTCTTTCTCCAGGCCAAGTTCATACAACATCCTGGCAACACAATCTACTCCAAACTTTCAAACTTTAACTATTGGCTTGGACTAGCCTTCCTCTACCCCCATGCATATTAACAGTTCTGGTAAACTCTACGGAGGCAGTGAATTAAAGCAATTGAAAGCATTAGATCAGATGTCAGAAAAACAGTCTCATTTTTAGTATTGACCTGCTGCATGACTTCAAGTAGCATTATTCCCTGTCTGTGCCTGTTTAATATTTAATGTTCTTTTGTCCATGAAAGGTAATTCTACAGATGAAGACTTGTGTAAGCAGTGGTATATGCCACCACTTAAGTATAGCAAGCAGTAAGTATCAGAAGAACTTTCAATAAATATGAAATAAATGTAAAATCACCAATGACTTCCAGGAGGGTCAAAACGAGGGGAGAATACAATCAGAATTCCAGCATGTGTACTGTCTAAAAGATATTTCTCTTTAGTTTGTTTCTGGAAACCTAAATGCAAAAATTAATTAGATACTTTTAATAAAAGACTTGATAATAATCTTGAATATATTGCTTGTCAAAAATAGGCATTTCATAATAATGATTTGCACATCAATGAAAGCTGAGATAGACACTACTGAATCATGTACTTTCAGTATAATGGAATGAATCCTTAAAGTAATTTCAACACAATTACTTTTAAAAAATGTTTTATCAAGATGGAGGGGAAAAGAAAAAACAACTGGTCAAAAGAGGATGATAGTACCACAGCGGTGCCCCGCTCTCAGCAGTGATCAGAAGTGGGATGTTTACTCTCATGAGGATGGACAGAGATATTCTGGTCCTCTTTCATCCTTGTTAATTGCTCAGAAGAGGACTGCAGTCACACAGACACAATACACAGCCTTTGTGAGGGCCATAAGACCATAAATAAATGCTACCAAAGGTGAACTGGTTCATCCCATATTTGTCCCTTGTTTTTTTCCCTGACATACCAAATATTGTGAGGTATTTTACCTGAACACATCCTACACGTGACCATTATTACACCAGGTCACCAAACAATGACTATATTGAATAATAGTTAAATACTTAATTAACACACTGCAGGTATGAAGCCCCCTAGCTAACTGTTCTCACTATGACTGATAAAGCCACTGAATGTCACTGCTTAGCAAAAGCACCTGTAGCTGCAGAGCAAAATGCTATGGAGCGAAATAAACCAGGGGGGAGAGGAAATCTGTAATAAAAGTGCCATGTGCTTTTCAACTGACTTTTTTTTTCTTTGCTGGATTTTCAGAACAAATTACATTGATGCCATCCATTGATTTTGGAATTCAAAGTAAAACTCCAATATTGAAGAATAAAAGAACGAAATTACTGCTATTCAGTAAATCACCAGAACATTACTAGTACTTTCAATGGCAAATAAAAATGTCTATTAATTTCCTTTGCAGTTAAACTAATTAAACATTTTTATTTCTCTAGAAATACACTGTCAATAAACAAATGTAATTTTCATATCCATGTCTAATCTTGTCTTGGAATTATATTGCTCAGCCAACTGTTAAATATTGATTATTTTTTTTCTCTAAAGATTTCCCCTACACATAGGTAAGCAAGCACGTAAAAGACATAAATAAAAGTAATGTAGTTGTATTAGTTGCATGTATGCAGGTATACATCCATACAAGACCTTTTGTTATTTATATCACATTAAGCTCTTAATTTTTCTGTGTGAAACCTCCAGATTTTCTTCCATGCTATCAAATGTTTCTTTTGTTTTAGAGCTGATAGTGTCTGTGCAGGTACCGTACTCCTCTCAGCCCACTGATCCCCATGATGAGTGGGACAGGCTGCGCATCGCTTCATTTATGCTGCTTCACTCAGACTAGGATGTTTTTGAAGGAGCGTAAGGAAGGTAGTGTGCTTCCACAGATGTAATTACTTTTACAAAATACATTAATTTTTATTTTCTACCCATTTAACAGTTTATTCTTAGATAAAAAATATTTTACTATGCTTGCTTTTCTTATTTAAGATGCATGAACTTTCTTTTACTCATTATTTTCTAGATCTTTAGCATTGTCATTTTATGAGAAAGAACCAGTGAATGTGACAGTATCTCACATAAATGAAAAAAATGCTGCAGGATTCATTCAGTGCTTGCTTCTTGAGTGTAGTCAGTATAAAGCCATTAGAGCGTGGAGCACTAAACTTTTTTTGCAGCTTATTTGGCAGAGTGTAACAAAATGGAGAACAGTCAAAAAAAAGTGACAGCCACGCTTTAAGCACCTATAAATATTATAATTACATCCAAATATTATTTTGTTTTTAATGCATTTCTTGAAGTCTAGGAGGTGGGAATAGCTTTTTTTTTTTTTTCCTTCATACTCTTTACAAAGTACGAGGGTGTTTACAGCAGGAACAATTTGTACAGTTAAAGCCTTTTCTTTCTATTTTCTTTTTTCTAGGGGGCCTCTTTGCTTTCTCTGAAAGCCAGGTGTTCTTTCCAGTCACTAGGAAGGTGTAAGTGAGACAAGTGTGATGACCGAAACGGTGGAGTTGCCAGCAGAGGGGAATTCCCTGATAAGAGCCGTCTACCAAAGCCGCCTTCGCCTCACCAGACTGTTACTAGAGGGTGGCGCCTACATCAACGAGAGCAATGACAGAGGTGAAACCCCTTTAATGATTGCCTGTAGGACAAAACATGTGGACTCCCAGAGTGTCTGCAAGGCAAAGATGGTTAAATACCTACTGGAAAACAAGGCTGATCCGAACATACAGGACAAATCTGGAAAGACAGCCTTGATGCACGCTTGTTTGGAAAAAGCAGGTCCTGAAGTGGTATCTCTGCTACTGAAAAGCGGAGCTGACCCAAGCCTGCAAGATCACTCCAGCTGCTCTGCACTTGTGTACGCAATAAACTCTGGAGACAAAGAGACCCTGAAAGTTCTTCTTAATGCCTGCAGGGCTCAAGGAAAAGAAGTAATTTTCATCACAATGAACAAGTCCCCATCAGGAAGGCAGAAAACAAAGCAGTACCTAAACGTGCCTCCTGCAGACCTTGAGGAATGCCATTCCCCGACTGCTTGCACTTCCCCATCAGAAATAGAACTGAAAACGGCTCTGTCCCCACTTTCAAGTTCAAATGAAACTAAAAAAGCATTATTCAGCTTTAAAGATCTGGATCAACCACGAAGTGTGGACAACTCATCTCAGACAGTTTCACCGACAAGAAAATCCAGCTCAACAAAAGTAGGGTCCAAGCTGGCACAAGTGCAGCGGCTACAGTCTGAGTCGTGGATAAAAAGCTCTCCATCACTGTTTCACCAGAATAAAATTGCCTCTTTACATGAAGAACTGCAGGACATTACTCCAGAAGAAGAGCTCTCTTTTAAAATCAATGGCCTTGCCTTATCAAAGAGATTCATCACCAGGCACCAAAGTATTGACATAAAAGACACTGCTCATTTATTGAAAACCTTTGATCAAACTGGATCAAGGAAATTATCATATGATGAGATAAACTCTCAGATTCCTTATGTTGAAGAGAAACATAACCCCAGTGGGATTCCTATGGGTAAGGATGCCAGTTCAGGACAAATTGGCTTTATTTCAAACCTCAGCAGCATTATCCAGAAAAGAAATTTAGGAGCAAATCACTACAGCTCTGATTCTCAGTTGACTACTAGTCTAAGTCCTGCTGCTGCAGAAGACAGTAAGACAGTGATAGGAAAGAAAAAGATTCTTTCTCCATCTCACTCTCTGTTATCAAGTTCTAGAGAAGTACTGGAGAACGTGCCTTCTGTTACTCTGAGCAGGAGAAATCAAGCTTTTCTAGAAAGGCGGGGTTCAGGAGCCTTATTGTTGGATCATATTGCTCAGACAAGACCAGGTTTTCTTCCACCACTGAATGTGAGTCCTCACCCCCCAATTCCAGATATTACTTTCATAAACAGGGTTTCTGGGATGATTTCTTGTGGACAAAAACACTTAGTACCAGCAGCACCTGCTTTCCCTAGGGAGACCAAAAATACGAAAATGCTACTAAGGAGGCAGTCATTACAGACTGAGCAGATTAAACAACTAGTGAATTTTTAACAGGGGATTAAAGAGTTACAAAATCTTTACAATATGTACATATGCACTGCACTACCTGATTGTAATGATACCTACCACAAAAAATAGCAGGTCTGTGATATAAGGCTCTCTGCCTTGGAACAAGTTAAATAGCTTAGAGACTACCTGAAAAAATACACTTAACTGATCATGCTGCTTTCTGCAAACTGGGGAATATTTATTATACTGTTGTCATAGTGTTTTCAACTTCAGCACTGAACTCTTACCTGTGACAGGCTGAACTCACAACGGGTCTTAGGCACTTGTAGTTCTCATTTTAGGTTGGGAATACTATCCCTCCTAGGTTTCCCCAAACATGTGCTCTTCCTGCACCCAGAAAGGTGGTACACATGGGATTTGGGAACTTAAAACATTTGACTGTGATGCTGGACACCAGACTGACTCTGTCCAAGTTGTGCAATATCCAGAAATCCCAGGCACAACCAGTGTGCACAAAGGGCGGACAGGGACAAGCAGCGCCTTCTGGCTTCAGTGGCTTTACTGCACCTAAACAGACAATACACAGAGTCAATAAAATTCACATTGCAGAGCTGTGTTGCATGCATAGCTGTGCCCAGGAAATCACAGGTGAAGACTGCAAGCCTGCTTTAGCCACCTTGCTCCCCACTGGAAGTCAGTGTCATACCCAGAGCACTGCAGAGCTCAAGTGCAGCACACGATGCCTGGGAGCCCAGTCAAGAAGCCAGCACAGCAAGCAGAATGTCTGGAATAACCTCATGTAAAATGACCAAGCCCGGCTCCCAGCGTGAATGAGGCATGTCATTCATCATGCAGGAGCTCTTTCTCCCCAGTCACAGGCCTGGGTTTCTTTTCAAGACAGGATAGAGATGGTGGGACACATCCAGATGTTGTCTTGATCAGCAAGGACACTTCACATGCATGCTTGAGAGCAAGGAAGAGCTCTGTCCTCCTGTCCTCCTGCTCAGACAGACCTAAAAAAAATTTTGACAGCTACGATACTCACCTGGGAGATGGAAGTCCTCATTTTGCCTAATTTGAAGCAGAGGACTGAATTTCTTACAGATGAGAAACATGCCTTTGCCTCCAAGCTGTTGCATATTTTTAAGTATCTCTATCTAAAATCTATTTTTCATTCCCATTTAGTGTTCTGTGATTCCAAACATCTACCTTGTCTTTGTGCACATTCCATAGATGCTTGATTTCTGGCATTTTATAACTCATCTTCTAAAGATTGAGAAATATTGAATGTGTTCCGTTTTGTCATAATTTACAGAAATTAATTGTACTGAAATTGTCTCTGTGTAATGTGAATTTCTGTATACTGAAATGAGATGCTTTTTTTCTGAAAATACACAGTGGGTACTATCTGCCTTCTTGCAGCTTCAGTCAAAATTCACCCAGTCTGACATTGCTTAACAAATAACTGCAATGTTACTTAGCTTTGCCCTCAGTATAAGACAATTGCAAGTGGATGATAAACACGCAGTCTCTGTAAATACCTTTTTATGGAAAAATATCAAAATGTCCAAAAGTTCATAATATGTGTATTTTGAAGAAAGGAACATTTGACATCTGGAAAGTGAAGGAGCATGGTTTATATCTCTACACAACAGAGTTGTATATCAAGCGCTGATCTGAAACAACAAATTTAAATCTGGAAATCAATTTTGTGACACAAAATCTCTCCAATCTCTAGTGACGACTGCTAGAAGGCAGATGATCTTACCGTTGGTTCTCTGTCCAAACTCTCAAAGGTAGCTAGAATAAGGAAAGATGCAAATCTGTATCACAGCTGTCAGAATTAATTATTCCGCACAAAATACAGGTCTTGAAAGCTGTGGTGTCCTTTGCCCTCCCCCGTCACAGCTCTGCTAACCTGGTGACAGCTGGGAAGGCCAGTGGTGAGCTGCACTATGCTATCGCATTTGACTTACTCAGACATGATTGTCATGCTTGTTTAGTTTCTCACCCCTCAAGAACAATCAGCACCAGTCAGAAAAATGTTGCTTGCAAATCCATTATTTGTTTGTGTTTTATTTAATTAGAGATGGCCTATTCATCCACTGAAAGACTCTTGGTCATTTATGGATTGGCTGGCAAACCCTAGTCTCTGCACATACACAAGAAGTGTTCGCTATGGTAAAAAAAAAACCCAAAACAACACCTGAGTTTGCACATTAAGCATCCAAAAATGAGAAAGTTCCAAAAGTGAAAGTTACATACATTTGAAGAGCTATTTAATACTGGTGGAAACACGGTGAAGGTGATGGGAGTAATTGCTTCCAGTCAGGCTCTGCCTCTTACTTCAGGAGATGTTCCTGGATCAGCATCTGCATATACCAGGTAGAAACAAGGATTACACTGAAATCTTTTTATGGCAGAGAAATTAAGTGGAGCAACAACATATGTCAACATTAAGTTATTAACCGGTTACAAATTGGTCCCTACAAACACCACACAAAGACACAATATACTTTTCAAATGTTTTATTATATAAATGGAAACAGCAATTTGTAGTCTGTTCATCTCATAATAAGGTTAAATATTTGAAGCTAAAAAAGTATCTTTAAAAAATATAAATTCTTTTTTAGAAAAAAATCAACTTAAGAGATTGGATGTTCTAACTGGTATCTTCACTGAAAGTCTAAAGCGCGATTTCTGCTGTATTGATTTTGAAGTGAATTACAGATATGGGATTACTGACCCCTCAACTGAAACAGCATTTTTTTTTTTTTTTTACAAAATGCTCAAACAATGGAGGAAAATGGCAAATGTCTTGAGAAGTGAAGTTCTTCTGTAGTGTTGCCAGTATTTTGTGTTTAATTTTGATGCAGAAGTAATGTGAAAGATTAACATTAATGTTTATTGTTGCACCAATGTTAAAAGTGACCTTCAAAGGAAAAACAATTCAGTTTTGTTCTCTTGATGTTGTTATGATGCATAAATAAAAGTGATTTTTTTCCCCCCTTCAGGGAATATGGAAATATACACATCCTTTTATTCACCATTTAGGAGATGCTGAGTCACTACCAAAGGTACTTGCTCATAAGTGTTTCTCAGGCTGTCTCTATACAGGGAAATTGGAACAGTTAATTAGATTTAATCCCACATAGCTAAATTTGTACAAAGTATTGTGTAAGAGAGGCTCTTTCCGACTGTCAGCAGCTTACTGTGGTTCCACTTCAGTGGAGGTACACTTCTGCCATCTTTGAAGTCTTAATCCTTATCATTTTCCAGTCATCCACAATGTCTTTTAAGCAAAGAATGGGAAGCAAGACCTGAATTTCTAATGTTAAAATCCATCCTGAAACATTAAAGTATACAAACAACAAAATACTTTTCAGGTGTTCTTTATGCATCTTGATAAAGACAACACCACAAGCTGAAATTTCTTCCTTGCTAGTTTTCTGTTAAGAGCTGTGGCTTCTCATCCAGGGGGAACCACCTGCACTAGTTTATACACCACACAGTGAGAAATTAGTGAAGCTCATCCACGCTAACATACAGAAAGACTGATGGCATAAAATCCTTAAACATTTAAACTATATAAAATGGAAGTGGCATTTCTGTGAGAAAGCACTCCTGCCAACATAAGTTCCAGCTTTCAGTAAAACACACTACCTAGGAGATTACTGATTTTGAATCTACATGATAAGTTTAGAAAGGTGAAAAACATTTTTTTTTTACTTTTGGTTCTCATTTTCTCTGCAAAATGCTGTGAAACCATACAATGAAAGTAACTCCTTAGACAGAGTGGTGGCCATGTTTTGATTTTGGTTAAGAATGGCAAGTCACTACACAAGAATGGTGTAAAAAAGCAGTTTCCAAGGTTGTATTTTAGGCATGGTATTCAAAGGACAGTCTTCAAAATGTCCTTCCCTGCACTTTTCGTTTGTTTTTCCTTTAAGGAGAAAGGCATTTGGAGTTGCTTTGTTTTGATTTTTGTCTTTTACAATTATGCAGTACTTCCAAAAGAATATTACCATAATTTGATGCAGCTACAGAAGAAAAATAGTAAACTAAAACAGTCATTAAATTCCTCTTTTTTTCCCCCTCATCAGTCCTTAATAAGACCTTCATCCTTCTGCATCTGTTATGCAGTACAACTAATTAATTTTCCAACTAAAATCAGGTATTTATAAATAAATGGATTCTTATATTAGTGAACCTTTATTCCATTAGTTGGCTATTTTGTTGATGTAACAAGAGTATGGCTTGTTATAGAAAGGCCAACATTAGTCACGAACAACCATCCTACTAAGAACATTAACACAGTATTCATAAAAGGGACAAGCGCGCTTTTTTTTTTAATTAATGTTGAAATCCAGAATTAGAGGGAGGAATGCCTGTTATAAAATATTTCCCAACATTGCCCAGCCACACATTTTCACCTTTAAGTATTACTGGCACTGTTGAAACATGGAAAAGCTGCCCTGACTCTTGGATATAATGTAGAATGCAATTCATAATGGCCTCTCCCTAACCTTTAAAAAACAAACAAACAAGCAAACACCTCACCAGCCCGAACATTTTTAATTCCCCCACACTCTAATTTCTGTATCTTTTCTTAAAGAAAAGGAAGGACAAGGCCATTTCTTCATGAAGTTATTAAATGAGTTCTAAAGACTTTCTGTGTCATTCACTAACTCTGTCTTCCCAGTCATCAATAACATAAATTCCTGATGGGGCTGCAGAAGCGGAGGTTTATGTAAACCCAATTCTGCACAAGGGGACTTGGAAAGTGCAGATGGAGCTTCCTGGGGCGGCTGCACAAACACTGCCGATACGAAAAAGACAGCATGCGCCAGGGGCTGGAATCACATTCTTCAGTATCCAAACAAAGCACAGTAAAAACGACAGGTGAAAGCTTTACAGTGCTGGGACTCAAACATTAAATAGGGTTTAATGTGCAGGAATAAGTCTGTAGTAACATTAGCAAATGGCCTGATCACAGACAGCTGGCTGATAAACATAAAAGACTTTAATTTCAAGGTTTTAACTGAAGAAAAAGACTGGGTTTCTTTGCAGAGTATGACAAAACTGAGTAATTCTTCACATGAATGAAGGTGAACATGGGGATAACTTTTTTAAAATATGTCTTTGGTGGCATTTTCTTCAATTCCACATTTAAACAACACAAATCTCAGAACATCAGCTTCTGTTCTGCTTTCATCATGCTTACATGTTACTGCAGGATTATTATTGAGTAGTTGTGCAGGACTAATAATGTCAATTCTCTTCTGTAACATGTTATTTTATCTATTTAGTAAGTTCCATCAAATTCACAGAAAAATACAAAGCTTGAACTACACTTGCAGTAAATTAGAAGTATTTTATTAATCAGTTAATTCACCTGGACATCCTGAACAACGTCCAATTCCTTTAAAGTCAACAGGATTTTTCATGTGGTAAGTACAATTAAGTCTAAAAACCTGGCTGAAAGATATTGACACAAAGCAACACTGATAGAGAAAATGATTCCACAAAGAGATGGCAGAATTTATAGCTCCTAAAGAATGTTTTAAGTATAAGGAATTGATCACTTACAGAAAGGAAAAAAAAAAAAAAGACAGCAACAACTAGAGTAACATAGACCTGCCACAGATCCCCATTTCCAACCGAATAAATAACTTCATCTCACCTTTATGATCTTATTGCCAGCTCCACAGTTAACACATCTGATTTTAGAAGGAGAACATTTGTACAAAGACTGACATGAAACCAGAAAAATGCTTCAAATCAATTTATTTATGTGGAAGTAAGACCAGACTGACATAAACAACATAACTTCACAGGAAATGAACACAGATCCATGGGTAAAAAATACATTCAGAAATTCAGATGAATAATCTATACAGAATAATCAAATTCACTATATAGTGAAACCCTTCTGTCACTGCAAGAATGCTTCATACAATTTATTTCTAGCATTTTGTATAATCTAGTTTTACATGTCCTGTTGCCTTAATTAATTCTTCCGGTAATCCTGATCATGCCTTCTTTTAATTTTATCTGAATATCCCTGTTTATTCATATCCACATATATTACTCACTGATATTTCTTCCATGATGTCTGCACCTTTAAAAATACCTCTGGCAATTGCTGAGTTTTTTTACTTAATAGTGTAACCAGTTTTAACAAATCCTAATACTTCAGCTGCAAATTGGTAAATGGGAGAAAGGTTTCTAAATAACAGGAAAGCTTGCTGAAACATCATAGAATCATAGAACTGTAGAGGTTGGAAGGGACCTTTAAGATCAAGTCCAACCATCAACCTAACACTGCCAAAACCACCACTAAACCACGTCCCTCAGCACCACATCTACCCGTCTGTTAAATACCTCCAGGGATGGTGATTCCACCACCTCCCTGGGCAGCCCGTTCCAATGTTTGATAACACTTTATGTGAAGAACTTTTTCCTAATATCCGATCTAAACCCCTGGTGCAACTTGAGGCCATTTCCTCTTGTCCTATCGCCTGTTACTTGGGAGAAGAGACCAACCCCCACCTCGCTACAACATCCTTTCA
>VZSZ01004469.1:70505-81819 GCA_013398815.1 Ibidorhyncha struthersii | reverse complement strand
CTCACCAGTGCCGAGTACAGGGGGATGATCACTCCCCGAGTCCTGCTCACCACACTATTCCCGATACAGGCCAGGATGACGTTGGCCTTCTTGGCCACCTGGGCACGCTGCCAGCTCATATTCATCCGGCTGTTGACCAGCACCCCCAGGTCCTTTTCTGCCGGGCAGCTTTCAAGCCGCTCTGCCCCAAGCCTGTAGCGCTGCGTGGGGTTGGTGTGACCCAAGTGCAGGACTTGACACTTGGCCTTGTTGAACCTCACACCACTGGCCTTGGCGAACAAAGGTGCATAGGTAACAGCCATGAATCTTGAATTTTAATGACTGTGTGAAATCACCATATTTCAAGATTCAGGATTAATAAATATAACTAGTTTTTCTATCACAGTTGTACTAATGCTATGTAAGAAGCAAAAATTGCTGTAATTAACTCTTTAGTGCTAACAGCCTGTCCAGTGTTATGTAAAACATCGAAGTTAACACAGTTCCTGTGGGAAGGATGTGAGAGGAATGGGAAAAGGAGGACAAGAAGATGACACGGTAATGTCTTCACAGAACCTGCTTTCATTTAGAAATCAAAATCTCCCCTGTCATTGTGAATAAAACCTTTTTGGCAGAAGGCAACAACACACAGCTTGTGTCTCAATCTGCACAGATTTCAGTATCTGTATTAATTGTAAAGGATGCAGAAGCAGAAGAGGCAAAAAATGCTTAAAATGAAATAGGTCGGACTCTTCCTGCAGGTGATAAGCAGGGTTGCAATGACTTTAGTTTTTCTCAAAGGGAAGTCCAACTTTTGAAAATTTATTAAATTGTATTCTGAGAGTTAAAAAGAAGCACAAACCAGAATGTAGAGAAAAACTGCTCTACCACAGAAATGTACATTTTTGCTGTAAGTACTCATCACTGTACAGCTATTTCATTGCTAGAGCCTCTGGCTTTTAGAAATACTGCAGCAGAGCATTTTACAAAACTCCAGTTATAGTTACAATTTAGTTTCAAACTTTTGAAAGAACCACCAGCATTCCTCTGTGCTCTGTGATGCTCTTTTGATGCTGTCTCTGGTGTGTACCTCACTGTAATCCATCTTTGTGCTCTATGTACAGGATGGGATTTTTCTTCATTTTGGGAGTTCTGTTTGCCCCAGGACCTGCTGCAGTGCAGCTACAACTCCAACTCAGCCTTCTCACAATCCACAGACTATGTTGCTGATGGCTCAGAAAGCATGGAGACAAGCCATGGTGTGAAATGCACAACTACCATATTGCAGAGAACCTGGTTAGTTTTAACTCAGTGAGAATAACCATTCTTTCTCCCTGGCACGTGTAGCATCACGGATCCCACTCTTCACATCTAGCAAACAGAATTTTCATTTGACCAGAAGTGACAACATTATCACTTGCAATGGCATTAAAATGGAGTGTATCAAGATAAGCTACAAAATAACCCCTTTGGGAACTGCATAGTTCTGAATACAGTCTTGACACTTGTCTATAAAAAGCAAAAACAGGCTTTGGTAGAGATTGAGTGTCCTCTGACTTTGGCTTACACAAAAGCAGTTAGTAGCAAACTAACTTGGTCCACAACTATCAGCTGGGGCCATTCTCCCTTTTGTATGTTTGCAGGGGAGAAGTACTCATATATTTAGGTAACGTGAGTAGCCTTTACTACACACCACTGGGTGAATGAGGGCGGACATGCCTAGGATGAGTAAGTAACAATTCTGACCTATTAAAGAAGGCATTAAATTTCTATTTGAGAAGCCTTTCAATAAAGTGTTATACAAAAACTCCTCCAATAACCAAGGCTGTGTTCTATACAACTCCTTTGGGAAGGAAAACGTATTTCCCTGAACAAGAAATCTTCACATTTAAAGAGGCTAAGTATTATAAGGTCAGAGATTGCCTGCTTTGTATTTACTATTCTACTCCAATGGCTTTTTTGAATTCAGAATTTTGTGGCTCCAAGATGTCATAATAAACTCTACTTTTATCAAAGTTTTCTCGGATGAAAAGCAAATCTTCTACAGAATACACATCTTCCTTTCCTGTCCAAACAGTGAGACTGTATCTATATTAAAAAAAAAAAAGGAAAAAAAAAGGAAGAAAAAAGAGAAAAAAGAATATGTTATCTTAAGATAAAGCATGTAAGACAGAAAGACATTGTACTAATAAGCTCCTAAAAATATTTTTTTTTCCTCATTACGGAGGTAAGTCACACAATTTGGCTCCAGTCAAACTTCAAGTTCTTGCTCCTAAAGCTAAACTTGCTATAACTTCCCAGGAGGACTGCAAAATTTTTAAGATGGACAATGCTACACCACCCAGAAAAATTTATCTGTAGCCTGGTCCTTCTGTGAACTGTTCTGTCAAACCTAGGAAGGAATAAAATAAAAAATCCTAGGCAGATATCCAGCAAAGAAATTTACCAGGCTGAGCATTTAAAGTTTGACAAAATAATACATAGTTAACAAGCACAGCATTATAACAGGAAAGGCAATCTCAGTTATAGGTGATTTTCATACTCTGTGTTTTGTCACCTAAGTGATGTGCAGTGATGCCATCTGATTAACCGAATGTATTTTCTGTACTATATCACATACACTTTTCTCATTAATTGCACAGACTTTATTATAACTCAAAAAAGCCCATGAAGAACTTTGAAGTATCACTTAAAGTTAAGAGCATTACCCTTCACAATCTCCACATGACAACTACTTCATTTTCCCCCTTTATTAAAACTATATTAATCTAAAATACAGGTAAATTGGAATTTAGTTGTATGTCATCAAAATTGGCTGAAGAATTTCTGTCTTCTAATCATGCCACTAAGAAAAATCAGGATTTTTATGCCGAGGTAAAAGAGAAAATCCTATTATTTCAGTGGGAATAACGCTTGTACCCAATGAGGACATATTTGAGAATGGCACAACTGACAAGACATACTCTTAATGTAACAGTATTTTGAAATTAGTTTCCCAGTTTCAAATATTTAATTCTAATTTCTCTCTTGGTTCTCTACCATAAACGAGAAAAAAAAACCACTTTATTTTTTCCACCCTATTGTCTCTAATTACTTAGAATTTTTCCATACGAGTCACTGTCTTAATTTTTCTGTCTTGGGCTTTGACCTTGGTTGGTGCTTAAGGAACAACTTATTAAAGTGTAGGCAGGCAGAGCAGGTGAAAAAGATGAGTAAATGACAGTAAGTACAAAGCAGGCTTTATTCTCATTTTATTACATGTAAATACATCTTTTCTATGAAATTGTTGTGGGTTTCTAAGACCTATTTTAAGAAAGAAATATTAAGTCAGTGTTTGGAAACCACTGAATGTATTTTAAGTATGTAAGCAAAATCAGCTTTGCAGCACACTCATTAACTTCCAATCTAAAAATCACCTTTAGTGTTTTTATGTCACATTGTTACAGAAAATATAAATACTTAATCCAAGAAAAAGTATCTATAACATGTAAGTATTTATATATAATTAATTCCAAATTGCAACATTCAACTACTTGGTCTATTTAACTACATTAGTCTTATGAAATGTTTATAGTGCAACTGGATTACAAACCCCGCACACGATTCACTACCTATAATAAGTAATTTTAAAAGAGGCTTTTGAAATTTTCTCATTTTAAAGAAATGAATAGTGACCACTTCTGTTTGAGAACACAATGTAAAAACTGAAGGAATTAAAGAACTGAAGGGATAATCTGGAAGAAAAATATTTTAAACATAACTGGGATAAGTATGTACACATAACTGTGCTATATTTAATAGGAACAACTACATGCCTTTGTAACAAAGACAGCTAAAAATAAAGGCCCTCAAACTTACCTATCCGACTGCTGCATTAACCAACACAGCTCAGATATTGACTGTCGTACAAATGCTGCTCTTACAGGGAAAGTTACAGGCTGGGAGAGTGTATTGCATATTTGAGCCATTTCTTTCACCATGACCCAATCATAGCCTACAATAAAGACCATTTGATTAAAAAGAATTCTTCACAAATACAATCTCTATAAATAGACACAATAAATTCTAGAATGGTTAGGTTGCAAGATAATACAAGAGCAAACATGGGTTTTGTGAAAATGATATAACTCTGCAATGAAATCACTAAGTCGTTATAAATAAAAAGCGTCGTTGTCCCAAAGCAGAAATGCAATACTAATATGGAAAAATAAACTTGTTTTGAAAACCTTTGTTTTTATTAACTGAAGTGTTATTTTATGTGTAGTATGTGACATTTTCTAATGTTCAGTAAATTATCTTTGCTCTCTCTCTAAAAAAGTGTCACCATTGACTTCAACATGGACTAGTTTTAACTTGACAGCGACCTTTAAATAACAGAAACATTTTGAAAAATTTAGAAAAAATTTTGAATTAATGCAATGGAAGACTTTAAATTACAGAGAAATGAAGCATGTAAAATGTCTTGTACTTAAACATTAAAACCAAGCAATCTAAAATGCTTCAAGTGCCTGCTATTGACATTTTTACAAGCATAGGAGCTACTGAAAACAGTAGTTAATATTCTCTTATTTCTACAGGCTATGAAAATCTTAACTTCAATAACAACAGTTGATTTTTTTTTTCTCAAGTACTCATATGCAATGTTGTGACTGAAAAGACTTACAGCAACAAATCTTAAAAAAACAGAGTTTGTTGGGCAAACAGCAACTTGTTCTCGAAATCAGTCAAATAAGCTGTTTTTGTTGTGTTATCCTTAATTAGCATCACCATAAACTGAAATTTAGAATAGAGATGAAGTTACGTTTATTAAAAAAGATTACTCAGTACAGTATTTCCAGTACATTATTTCCAGTAACTTTTTACTGCACTGAAAATACTTTGGACAAAGTACTATCTAGTTTAAACTGTATAACATAAAACAAAATCCTGATAACACAATATTAAATCTTGCTAATGAACAATTAGCAATTTGGAAAGGTGCATAATTTTGCCATTGTAATCACAGACAATATTGGTGGGGACTGCACTACTGCACACAAATGCAGGTGCACTGGAGTAAAACACCCTAACAGAGCAGCCATGAGAATTTTGAGAGGAAGCCTGTGAAAAGGACCTTAAGATAATGGCTACCAGGATCTAAATTCAAGTTAGGGATTAACAATAAGAAATTTCAACTAGATTCTCAAAACTGAGTTTTAAAAAAGTTACTAACATCAATAAATTGGAAGTTATTACAAAAATTCAATTATTCAACAGAAGTGAAATGTTAAAAACAATGCTGACCTACAACTTGATTTCCATTATCTACTGCAAAAGCACATTGATAGGGTATTAAATTTCCAGCTAATCTATTCTTCTTCCATAAACGTGCCAGAATTCTGATTACCAAACCAATCCTCCTATGATTCAGGGTGCAGACTACATGAAACAGGGTGTTAGTAATTTGTCTCCCAAAATTCCTCAATATGAGTGAATCAGCTGAAGAACAAAATACCATTTACCAACAAAAACATTACCTTCATTGTGTTTGCCAGGGTGCCAGCCAGTTGTCCATCCCAGCGATAAGGTTACGTTTGGGAAAAATGAACTGACAGTGTCGAGGAACTCTTTTGCATCCACTACAGCATTATTTCCATTAGGTCCCGGTAGGATATCTGCATTGATCCAAACAGGCCGCCTCAAATGCTGCTTCACATGTTCAAGAAGCTCCAAGGAAGGCCGTACGGCTTCTAAACTGTACCAATAACAGATGGGTGAGATTAGACACCCCACTCTGGTTGAAGATGGGAAATGTACAGTACATATGTAGATGGATACATTAACGAAACTGCCCCTGTAAGCCAGAGAGCAAATGCTGATGACCCTTTCTACCATAAGGTGACTATTACTGCTGGTGTAAAGTAGCGTAAGCCTCTTATCTCCCTGCTGCCCAGTATGAACTGCTTCATGGCTCTTCTCTCATGGCTCTTCTAACTCCTGACCTGTTAAGACTTCAATGTTATTGAACTCCTAGAAGGATTTTAATTAAGGAAGCCACTGCAGGCTCTAACACTTTTGTAGTGGCTGTTCCCACAGCTCAAAAGTGTGGCATAGTAGTGGCAGCATGAAGAAGTCTGCCCATCAGATGTTCACCCTACAGCTAATTATTAAGTATGAGAGGTAGTCACTTCAGCAACCAATGTAGCACCACTTGTACGTATTTAACAAAATACTGTAAGTCACATATTCTTACTGTTCTCTCAAATCAAACGAAAAAGCATAACTAGGAGGCAAACAATAACCTCTCTCTATCCACCAAAACTTTCAAAACAACAGTATTGTGAACAGAAAGGAAATGTGCAATAATGGGGAAAAGGAATGAATGCCAAGAAAATATGTATTTTTTCTCTCACAGCAAATTAATTAACATTCTATGTAACATTCGGGAATTTAAAATCATGGTCAGAGTTGTGATTTCCTTACTAATAACAAGGACCTGTGTTTGCTCCTGCAAGTCACGAAAAGCTCTGAATAAGCTACCTTCTAGCTTTTCCTCAAAATTTTGCAGGAACCTGATACAGAGCTGAGCCTCCAGAAAATTCCTCATGATGTTCTGCAGGGTTAGCTTCCCTATTCAACATCCTAAACTGGTCCCCCTAGGTGCCACAGGAGCACCAGGAAAAGCAATGGGAAGTGCAGGCACTGTGAAGAGCAAGGAGAGGATCACAACTGCTAGAGCTTACATGGATATAAGCCACAGGCTCCACACTCCGTGGGTGCCTGTTTGAACACCACAGATGATGGTTAACTGCCACCACCTCTTCCCAATTCCCAGTTCCAAAGCCACTGTATCTCCAGCCTCTTATACCAGCACTGATGCTTGCCTTAATAGCACTGTGTGAGTTCAGTGACCCAAAGTGGTATACAACTATTCTCACTGTTTTGCAGGGATAGTTCTGTACCTAACCTGGCTCATGATGAGGTCAGATAAATTGTGTTGGGATTTGCGGCCAAAAATGGGAATGGCAGCCAGCTGTTACATTAGGTTATCTCTAAAGCCAAAACCCACCCTGAGCTGCGTGTGCTGTTTCCTGTGAAAAGTCATTTTGTACATTTTAGCTTTTGTATTTTTGAGAAAGCTGCATAGTGGCAGGAATTCCTCTCACTGCCTTCATTCAGCATTAGCTCAAGTCTTCTTAGAGAAAAGCCAGTGATGGCTTGAGTTAATATCATTGGTTAAAGTATTTCTCACATGGAACAGTTCACATTTTCCCATATACAAGGGACTGTCAAAGCCAGTGAAACACCATCCTTTTTACTACAAAGTATAAGACAATGTAAACAGAAAAAAAGCCCAAAGCAGCACCTCTTGAAACAAATACAAAACCCCAGACAGCACTGTTTTTATTGCACAGCATTTGGAAAATTCAAATGTATTGCTGACTCCATGTTGAATGACACTGGCATTTTTGAAGTGGGACTCTGAGGTTCTTTTGCAGAATACATTCATTCCTTCAGATAAAACCAGCAGGAAATGTGATTATGTGGCCAATTGAGCTGACAGAATAGAAATATAAAAAATATTTATTTTTAAGTGCTGTTGAAATAATCTTCAAAACTTCAGCAAGGGTATCCAAAGAAATACTGTTAAAAAAACCATCATAATCTGTATCATTCATTTGACTGTATCTGCACTGTGTGCTTGTATTTTTAAAATGCTTTTATGCAATTAGACTTTTATAATGCAACATAATTTTAAAAGCTTTTTTAAATCACTGCATTTGGCTGGAAATTCCTTGTGGCAAAATAAGAGGCAGATGTTTTTAAATTAATTTAAACAATAATTAAAATGGGAAAAAAAAACCCAAACCCTAACAACAAACCAACCCAAACAAATATCTACTTCTCTTGTCCTTTCCATTCTCTGTCCAGGCAGACATTTAAAGATACTGCTAACAATAAAAAGCTTTAGCCTGCCCATAGTTTTTTGTATTTTCATGAACTTTCACATGAAAACTGTGATTGCATTACACAGAAAACAAGTACAAATCACATTTTAGAACTATATAGCATTTTTTTGCATTTCTATAGCATACTTAGGCATTGATGAGGCTCTTTTTAATGTGGAGGTGGATTCTCCCTCTGCTGCAAAAACAAACATTGTACATGCAAATTCAGACAAAGCTAGAAGTTGCAGAGGTGTATCAAAAAAAATCACAGCTCACTTGGAACCCTATTTCGAACTTTTCAAGGCAATCTCATGGGGTTTTCAGGTGTATTTTCCATGAAAGACAATGAAACAGCTAATGGTTAAAATTCTGAACGAACCTCTGAAAATTTAATGTTAGATCAAAGAATCTGAATTTACTTCAATATACACACACATTACTACACAAAAAGCAAAACAACTTTTTTTTGTATTACAAACCATGCTGAAGAAATCTAATACCACATCATATGTGCTATGAGATAAGATATTCAAAGGAGTACACCTAATTCTTGAATTGAGACATCCCCAACAGATTGTTAGTATTGGAGCTGATCAGCAAACAGAATTCCTCTCCTTGGGAGGAAAGGCAGGGGGGAATCTCTGGGAAAATAAAGATATTCATGCTGGTATGAGATAACATTTCTAAATTGTTACAAACTTCAGCAGGCCTGAAAGAGAAGTTGGCTTTCAGCAAGCTTTCCAGAAGCTCCTTGAAAAACCTTGACACCTTCATTCCCCTTCCATGATAGAGAATGACACCAGGAAAATGGGATGACAGCAGGAGACACATGTGGTGCCAGGCAGTGACCCAGGGGGCGCAGCCCCATATGCAGCCTGGGAGCCACCGTTTGACTTCCCAGCTGGATGGTTGTCTTTCCCAATTTCTTGCACAAGCAGAAGATTCACAGGAGCTTCCCAGATAAGCACTATCATTTCAGTTTTCCCAATGGGAAAACTGTGCTCAATAGCAACTTGGTAACAAACTAATTGAATATAAAATAATTATTTGTAGTTCAAAACACTTTCACAGCTTTTATTCTTGAAATGCATTTAGTTATACTGATTATGTTTCACTGCATTTTCTGTTCAGGAAGGAATGCATTACACTAAATTGCCCAGTAAGAAAAAGTTTGGGCTACCATTGCCAAAAGATGGCGCTACCTGTAAAATTGTTAAGTAGAACACAAATAATATAAAAATCTTTTTCTCTTGAGATACCTCTTAAAATCCAGCTTGATGCCTTTATTTGTGTTGACAATCTCTTTTAGCCACTCCTGCAATGTGTTGTCACTGTCTGTTTCAGGTGGATGAGCCATGATAGGGTCTCCATTTCCTCCCATGCCACCACGAAGGAGAACATCTGCTTCTATCATGTGGACATCACCTGTTGATTCCAAAAATGAATGCTCTAACAGAAGTAAATCCAATAGTTCCAGTGTCCAATCCAATAGTTCAGAGTCACAATTACAGGGCAAGTCTTTCTACACTGGACTGTGCACACTTAGTCCACAAAGATCACCCAGTACTGTGTCTGTGAAGCAAGAGATGCATTTCTTTGGGTACTTTAGTCACGAACTAGAAATCTATGAGCACATGAAAATTGACTTTTGTGGACATATTTGGCCAAGTAACCATGTTTTTTTCAGAGGAACAGCAAAATGAATATCCAAAATGTGAATCCACTTTACCTAAATTTCAAATCTTTTCCTCTTAAAACAGGGTTCCAGACAAAGCCTTCTGAAGAACAGGCGACTAGAAAATTTTAACAATGGCAGAGACTGAGTCTCATTCTCAAAACTGACCTACCTATCTCACCAAAACTTTACAAGAAGTCAGCCAGCTAGACAGAAACATCTGCCAGGAAAATGGTAACTAAAACACAATACAAGTTAGTGGAAATCTTAGGAATGTTGCAAGCTCTTGAAAACAGCTTTCAATATGAGAAGTAGTCAAGAGTCTGGGCAGTGCTACCGGCTTTGCAGAGAGTTCAATATATAGTTACTTAGACTGAAATAATAATTAAAAAGATAAGAATTATACAGTCAATAGAAAGCAAATGACATATAAACATAAATAAACTTCACATTTCCTCAATATTCACATCAATTAAATTAAAATTCACTAAAATAAAACTGCTTACAAACAACCTGAAATATTTTAATAATCTTGAACAAAACAGGGGGGGAAAGCAGTACTAAAACTGCCCTGTAGAATCCAAGAAGTATTACCCAGCGTGTTACAACATTACGCAATTTCAAACCACCCTAAAAAAGACCTAGAAGAAGAAAATCCATCCACATCGGGTCAAAACTACCTGAGAATCCTTAACTGTTTCAGGAAGACAGGACAAGTTTTGCAGTACAGCTCTGACAAAGCCATCAGAAGCAGCTATCCTCAGAGTGCTGCAGCTGCTGCTCGTGAGCAGGCACCCCGGGCAAAGCCAGCCTGAGAGTTACAGTAGCTTCCCATGAAGGTTTGCTCCGCTGCCCGCTGCCCTTTGAAGAGCACTGGTACCGAACCTCATTTGATGGAGGGAGTAGGGGAGGGAGGGATGGATAGATGGACGGACGGACTTTTAATCAGGTCATTTCCATTTTCTGTTTTCCAGAGCAGATCCACAAATGGAAGTGTCAGCACACTGGAAAGGGTGACCAACCATGAGATAAAACAGGAAAGCACAGGGCCAACTTGACCACTGCTGTCCAAGCTGGCCTGTCAGGGGAGCTGTGGTCTAACCTCAGTATGACCAGAGCAAAGAAACCAGTTTTACCTGCAGCAGAAGCTTTTGTGTTCCACTGCTCAAAACGTATAAACTGAACAACAACCCAGACAAGCTTAGTCCAAGTGTGTGAAACCAGAAGACTCCTTAACCACGGCTCTGGTCTGCCGGCAGGGGATGAAGGGCTTTGCTAACGTGAAGGTCTGACCTGAGAGAGGGCCCGCACCCCTGGAAGCTGGTTGCCTTTTTACAACTAAACGAGGTTGTCTACTAAAAGGGTACCACCTCCAAACCTTGTCCTGCCGGCTGTCGCGGTGCTGGACCGGTCGGTGGTTGGCAGGGGCCGTCGGCCGCCCTGGTGTGGGCCTCGCCTGGAAGACAAACCGCCTGCGCCTCACGGCACGACCGGGCCCCCCTTCCGTCGGCAGGGCAGGCCGGCAGCGCCTCACACTTACTTCTGGCGGCCTCCCCGGCTCGGGCTTTGCTGTTCGCGGCGTGAAACCACCTGATGGCCGCCCCGTCTCTCGCTCTGATGCGCTGCGACCTCAGAAAGTGATCCACCGGCTGCTCGCTCCAGGCGCCTGCGGCGGCGCGAAGGGAGATCTTGCCTCAGACCGGCCCCAGGCGCCCCCCCGCCCCCCCCCGGG
>VZSZ01004469.1:40982-61750 GCA_013398815.1 Ibidorhyncha struthersii | reverse complement strand
GGATATGGTTTAGAAATGGTTTTTGTCAGGTTAGGTTAATGGTTGGACTTGATGATCTTAAAGGTCTCTTCCAACCTCGACAATTCTATGATTGTAATGACATGGACATCAACAGCAGCAACAAAGAAAGAAGGGCCAAAGACTGCAGTTTCATCTCAGCTGTAACAGTCTCTAGACTCTTAAGAGAGGATTTAGTGATCACCTAAGTAATATGTGCAATTCTTTCCACAACCTTACAGTACTTTTCATCACAGCATTAAGGGTAAGTTCTATCTAGGTATTAGAAGAAGGTTACTGGTTAGGAATACAGGCTTACTGAAGTTCAAATCAAATTATTTGAGTAACAGAGAAAGAAATTCCTCAGGGAATGGCATAAATTTCAGACTTGACTTACTCTGATGATTTTGCCAAAACCTAAAGTTCTTCACGTAAGACAGCTGGACTGGTTAATTGTATTAAGGTTACATGTGTGAGACAAAGTCATTACTGTTACAGTTAGACCACAGCATCTGCCTGTCGACTCTTTTATTCAGATTCAAAAAATGTCAGATTTAAGACTAGAATTCTTGCAGCACACCAATGCCTGGCAGAGAAAAAATGCAACTGAACAATGATTATTACCAGCTTAAATGAAAATGTCAACATTTTTCTCATTTATTTAAAGCCATTTCTTACTACCAGAACTAACATGTAATGATAGAACGTGAAGGATGCAGCTTTCCTAACTTACATTTAAATACTCTTTGGTAAGAAAGTTTCAAGTCAAGTATGAAGAAGAAATATCAAGCCTTTTGCCAAAAATGACTCTGCTTTCAAGAATCAGAGTTTGGAGGATATTTTACACAATCTAGATTACAACAGGAAAGGAAAAGAATAAAACATTTACTCACAACAAGTAGATTCATAATTGTGTGTCCTATCTCTCCAAAGAGTGGCTTCCGGTGCCTGAAACTTACTACAGGAGTTGGATAAACTAGGGTGGGGGAAGAAAACAAAAAACGTCATGTTTACCTATCAACAACTGTAAGACTTGCTAATCCAAGTATTTATTTTTATTTTCAGCTATAGCCTGTGTTTCTTAATCTCCACATCTGACCAGTCAAAGGAACTAGAGCCTCTGTCTGATTCTCTGTTACAGACTATCCTTCAGCCCACTGCGTGGTTTCCCACCCAGGGTTAAATCCCACTGCAATGTGATTGCATGGAGTCACTCTCCTGTGGCAGTAATTTTGTGGCAGAGACTTGTTGCTGCTTTCATGTGCTTTGTCAGCTATGTTTCTTGCAATAGGTGATCTGGGCAGAAACATCCTGGGTTCAGTCTTTGGGTCACCAGCTGTGGGAGGGGTTGCAAGGCTTAGAAGTTGCTTGAATAAGAATACCATAGAGGTTAACATCTGCTTCTATGTTAATGCTGCAATATAAAGTGAAGTACCACTTAGTATTGATAAGCAAGAATAGAGTGAGTGAGGATATTCATACAAAGTAACATGCTTTAAAGACCCATGGCTGCAATGGGAAACACACGCAGATGGAAACTAGGGAAGGCAATGCAATGCAGGAGACCACAGTATGAAGGCATTTGAAAACAAAACAGGTAGTATAGTGAGGTCAGGATTGTTAGGCCAAAGGTGCAAAATTGGTTGGGAAAAAAAAAAAAAAAGACAAGTAGTTTAGTAAGAGAAAGAAGAATGACAAAGAAGCTACCACCCATGTCTACATGCAGTCAGAAGCCTTGCCAGTAGAAATCTGCTATTGACTCAAGAAATCTGTAACAAGCGAGTGATACATATTTACGGACTCACAGCTGCTAGAATGGTAGGCTCATTTATCAAAAATGCATTCCTGTCAGGAAATTTGTGTGATATATTTTTGAAATCCATTCCACTCAAGCAACTGCTGCATGTTGCACCTTATCTGAATCCCTGCTCTCTAAATCATAAGCAGCAGTGCAACAGCAAACAAAGCAGCATGTACATCACTAAATTAAATGTCTGCATTACTCAAGCAAGTACACAAGCAACTCTAGAAGGCCTTTAGGACAATATCTACTTTCAGGTTTCGCTCAAGCTAGCTTTATCTGTTCTTCGAGGCAATGGGAATCTGTGTAAACACTTCCCTTTGGTAAGCCTGGAGCGGAGTCAGTGTACATCTCATTGGCAGTGCAGAAAATGCTCACATCAGCCTGCAACAGACTGTGGAAGGTAATTCCCACATAGAGATTGTGTCACTGCACAGCCTGTGGTGATGCACACGTACAAGCTTTCTATCCACCTCACTTTGAAAGAATACCTCCTGCATTTTTACAGCCCTAGAGACTTCAAAAATATTAATTGGTAAGTTATCCTTACAAATAATGAATACCTTTATCCATTTTATGAAGCAGTAATATTTTGCCAATATACTCAATGTCAGTAATTTAATTCAAAAAACCAACTTGTCAGAGTTCTTAAATGGGGCTTGTGAACTTCCCTTCAAACCTTTCTCCTATGACAACAAGTCAGACATTTTGATAGTTTACTATCGTCAGTTTTGCTTTCTTAGCTTTCTCATGATCTAAGAAGAGAAAGAAAAATAATCAAGGGAGTCTAGCAGCACAATTCCCAAGTGTCTCAATAGGTGGTTTCCCATGTGTGAAACTTACACAAGCTTAGTATAAAATACTGCAAAGATGATTTTAAATATTTTGCTTGTCTAAAAAAGTTGTATTTTCCAAAGGGAATTTTACATTTACACAGTTATTTAAAGTGTTAAAACTTACCCCCATATTCTGCTCCCAATCTCAACATTAAACGGATTGGAAAAACTTTCGCCCAGGGTATTTCCATCTTATGGATGAGAATGCCACAAAGAAAAGGGTTATCTGGTAGAATTTGATCATCAAGTTTCTGAAAAATTGGTGAAACAAACAGGAATCCTCCATGCTCTTTGCTACCAAGAAAGTTTTCAGTAAAAGTAATGTTTTCCATGTTTCTTATTAACCTTCCTGTAGAAAGAGGGACAGACAGTATTTGCATATCTGGAGAAGAAATACATTGGTGTCAAGAAAACTACTCTAACCAGCGGTCTCCTACAGGGTTGTAAGCCATATGGTATGTCACATCTTCCTGAAAGTCTGACAGACATCCAAACCCATAGACTAAGTGTTCAATATTTATTCACTAAATGAACTTGTATATGAAACTTTTTCCAAAAAATACCCCAAACCCTGAAGTGTACAATATTCTGGCAGACACCAATTGATGAACTTCAATCAACAGACCTCAAAAATTTATATACATAAGAGTATTGTACTTCTACAAATGAAGTTCCAGGTGTCCTAAACCATACGCTCAAGGACTTATACCCAGAATCTCAAACATAGTATGACTGAATAACAACAAAACTGCAAAAGAGACATTTACGGAGGTATATGAAACAGAGACACTTAAATTTTTTCTTTCTGTTGTTTATTTAGAGCTCAAGGCTGACCCCACAAGATTTTTCAACAGAATCATTAGATACCTACAAATACTTCAAGCAAAATTACTTATCAACTTCCAGCTTTAAAGATCAGCAAGAAGATATTAAAAAGTTAGACATTAAAATTACATACCTTTCATTGCATCCTTATAGATGTCAATAAATAATTTGAATATTTCACTAGGAAAAATCTCTTCATCTGTCAAACACTGCAACAGAATGACAATTTCTGCCTGACCCAAACCATGTAGTCCATTTGTTGAGAAGTACCAGCACTTTTCTGAAGAATCTGTAATTGAAAAGGTAGATACCACAATAATGTTATTTTACAGTCAGAAAAAGAAAACTGCATTTAATGGAAAAGATAATGTGCACTACTTACAAGTTATTAGCTTGACATTCACAAGCAAGTTTGCATTTAGGATAAAAGTTAATGGACTAGGACCTCCTTCCACAAGAAGCAGAGTGACCTGTTGGTGAGATGGATGTTCTTCCACTAGAGGATCTAAATAAATTAACATTAAATTTAGTTCAACATGTCAGCCAACTACCCAAAACAAGAATTACAAATCACAGCATGTGAAAGACTATCCCATCTTCCTGTCTTAAGAGGGTGGTAATTATTCTTGAACTTAGAGTTGCTACACATCAACCAATGAATAGCTTGCTTACCCTAAGATTCAAGGAACATAGAAAAATAAAGCAGTGACTTGTAAAAAAGGTGCAAACTAGGGCTACCATTCATTTGGTAATTACTGACAAATTGTGTATGCTGCACCCTCATCCATATACTGGTACTGTTAGTTACTATCAGTGAGCACAGTCACTACCGTAACAAATCTTTTCCGTAACCTATTGATACTGTTAATAATGTATGTTTGTTTATCCAACAATCCCATGTGCAGCAAATAAACGAGAGATTAGAATTGTATTAAAAGCCATAAACACACAAGTTGATATTTAAAAATCTTGCATGAGGTGATTAAGTATTAACAAATTTCTCAAATCGTACCTTTTCCTTTTTCACCCACTGCAAGTAAAAGTGGTGGCAGTTTATCAGCATCAGGAACAAGGCTGATCTCTCTACGAACACAGTTTTCAACACCGCATAGTGCTCTGTAACTTGAAGGACTAAGAGGCATATCACTTGTAGTCTGATCAACTGAAGTAGTCTTCTCAGCTTTTGCAGTAGGAAAACGCTCTTTAGTTTCTGAAGTTACAGATTTATAACTATGTACCACCTCACTCTGGCCCTGAACAGCCTGCTGTGCATCATCTGAAGAAACAGAAGGACACAATTCCTCCATTCTTGTAATAACACCAATTTCTTCCTTAGGTTTTGGATTTACATCAGTTAAGGTATCATATTCCTCTGGGCTTGCAGCCTATGAAGAAAAAAAAAAAATAATCTACACTCTTGTCTCTCAACATGCTAAAATTTCATTACTAGCATTCTAGAAGCAAAACCATAAAGAAATCTATCACAAATATTGAGAATGCATTTCCTCTAAACAAGAAGATGGCCACCAAATCTCTACTGGATTTTTTTTTTTTTCCCATCATTAGAAGTTACACTACTCCCTATTTTTTAGGTGAAGATGCATCATTAATTTATTTGTTTGGTAACACAAAATCTTATCAGAGCACTGCAGATCAGTCATTTTAGCATACAACAGTCAGATGTAACATGACCAACAATAAACAAGTACTCCTCCAGGAATCTGTTTAGTATTACTGTTTCCCCACTCACAGCTACTGAACATTGTCATCACTGTAATTCGCAATCATTGGGATCAGCAGTTCAGTGCTGAAAATGTACTTCTATTTCTACATTATGTACTAATGTTACAGTCACATTCATTTCTACTTTGTCAAACCTATGCTGATCCCCCAGCGAAATGGATATGACAAACTATGAGAATAGGCACATCAGGATATCAGCTGCCATCAAAAAAACCCACCCAAAACTAGAATAAAAACCAAATCAAGAAGCGTGCTATCATCTTTCAAGTATGTTAGACTTGCATCCTATCTCAACAGGGAAGACTTTGCATTGCAAGAAGAATAAACCTAACAACTCTATGCTTGTCCTGTGATAGTTCTGGTATGCCATCGGCTTCCTGCAAATCCTCTGTTTAGAGAACACACAAGCCAGAAAAAGAAAAGAAAAAGACACCAACCCCAAAAATAAACACCTCCCAAACACATAGACAAAAACATGACTAAATTGGCCTCTAATAGACTTCTTCCCATGAATTTGCTTGCTGGTGTTTCATATCACTTTATACTTTTGACCTTCATAGCATCCTGTGGCAGCATGTTCAGGATTACGTGTTACCTACTAAAGTACATCCTTTGCTTTAGAGCTGCAGCATGGTGGTTTTGTTTGAACTTCTGAAGCTGCATACAAGAACCATCAATTAATTGTTTCCCACTCACTTTGTCCATGCTGCTTTTAATTTTAGACATTGCTCATCTTTTCCAAGTGAAAATACTCTACTCTCTCCCCAAAATGGAACAGAGCTGCTAGGTATATTTGAGCTCTGGGAGCAGCACTGATGCATTTAGTGTCATAATGATTTTCCACTTCACTTTCACTCTGCTGCTATCCCTGTTTGCCTCATCCCTGGAAACATTCAAGTTCAGGTTGGACAGGGCTCTGAGCAACCTGATCTAGTTCAAGATGTCCCTGCTTACTGCAGGGGCGTTGGACTAGGTGACCTTGAAAGGTCCCTTCCAATGCAAACTGTCCTACAATTCTATACCACCCATTTACTTCCTTTTTTAACAACTGCTTAAGTATTTTCTTCAGGTTGATGACTGATCATAAATTCTCCTTTTCTGATAAGTCATACAGTAATAAATGTAATCTTAAAAAGCCCAGCCGAAGTCACGCACTCTTTATTCTGTATTTAAGGACACAACAGCATGTCATTTTAGCATCCAGTTCATTAGTATCGGGAATTTATCTGCCTTCACTGTCTGAATAATTTTACTTTTTTTATCATCTGTGAGTACGCTGAAGAGCAGATTCCAGGACAGACAACTGTGGGTCCCAAACCTTAATCCCTTTATCACTTAATTGGCTATTCAGTTCTATCTTTATAAATTGGAAGGAGATTTTTTCATTTATCTTATTGATACCTGATTTCTTTTCAAGAGCTCTTGATGAGCTTTTCTAGAAACACAGGTTCATCAACAATATCAGCATTACCCCTATCAGGGCCGACTTCTTTACAGACTAATAGAAGTGAGAAGCACAATCATCCCTATAAAAAATATCTCAGCACTTTCTTGCTGTTACTCTGAATGGATCCTCAGGTCTAAAGTTTCTAGAAAAGCCAGATTCACCTGCAGCTTACTGGAGTCTGTCCTTTTCAAATCAAGTCACATTTACTATTATCCATTCTTCATGAATTAACGCTGATTTACATGCTACACTCTTGGTAACTATTCAGATCCTCCATATACAAATAATAATGATCTGCTCATTAGCTTTACTCATTTGTTTTAAAAACCCTTGAATGCTCTTAGAATCATAGAATTCATGTTATCACTTGAGAGAGCACTTCAAAACTATGTTTTATTTTAAGAAGGCTCCAGCTGATGAATCTCTCCAAATCTTTCCACAGCAAACCTATACTACTTCTTTGGACTCTTGTTGTCAAGTGCAACTAGTTCAACACCATGAATACGATCTATTACAAAAAAAGCCAAGCCCTCTCTCAATTCAGTATTAGTTTGCATTAGAAGCAATAAGCAGATTTTCTACACCCTATAATGTAGTATTCTAGGGCATTAAACAACTTCTGGTTAGTCTAATCTAACAGGCAAACTATAGCAAGCCACTGGAAAAAAAACACAAACTTCTACTATAAGCATATTGTTAATGACAGGTTTCAGAACTATGGATGAGGTTAACATCACAAACATAGCTAATCAAAGGCTGTGTAGAAAAAAAGCTTGTTTTGGAAAATTTTCTGCCACACTATTTTTGAAATTCACATACACCCCAAAACAAACGTGGTCTCCTTTGAAGTAAGGTCTACAGAATATTTCAACCCAAGGACCTCCCAGTCACCCCCCAAAAATAATCAAATATTGGCTTAGATTCCAAAAGCTGTGAAGCAAGAGTCGTATTATAGTATGTCAGGGGCATGACCAATAGCAACCAAAGGTATTTCAAGAGGTAATTTGTGCACCTATATACACTTCTTGATTCATACCATATGCATTTCTGGCAAGTCAGGGTTTACCTGACTGAAGTCCTGCGATGACCTCTTTGCTCCAGATGAAAGTTTTGTTGTATCTGCCACTTCACCATTTGGTAAAATACCATCTGCAAACCAAACTCTCCTCTGTTCTTTGGGGCACAGACCTAGGACAGGTTAAGAAAACGATACTGACTTCATATTATTGTATTGGTCTAATAGCTGAAAGGGATAAAAATTAAGCCCCTTCTCCCCCCAGATATATAGAGAATCTGTTTACTGGAACAAAGCACAGGTAGACAGTTTGACACCAGCCAGTCTCCAGTCAGGCAAACACATGCAAAAAAATCTTCTATCAAACAATATAAACAGAGAGGACTAAAAAAAAAAAGAAAACACATTTCACATACAGAAACTTAAGACATAAGTAGCCAAGCTCATACATGGCATCAACACTGGAAACTAGAAGTAACTTTCCAGTGTCCCAGTTCACAGAGTTTCCATTTCACACAAAAAATATCAGTATACCACGTATGTATCCATGATGTGATAAACAACTCTTCCCAAAGAAATCCTGAAAGTGTTAAGAGGTATTATACTATATTTAGCATACCTTCAATACCAGGTTGTTTAAGTACTGAGATAGGTAACAATGCAGAAGGTGAAGGAGAGCTAGCACTACCAGATATCTGCGCTTCCTCCAAAGGTGGAACAGCAGAAGAATACTCAGAGGACATACTGGAATTAGGGACAGGACCAGTTGGACTCATCATCCTTTCAAATGCCTGTGCTAAAAAAACGTGGGTAGTTTTTAAGATCTCACAATTACATTCTCACAGAAATTGTTTACAGTACTATGGGTGGGGTTGGTTTTTTTGCAAGAGCAGTGCACAATTTTTGAGCTAGTTATGAAAAATGAACACTTAAGCTATTACACAGAAGAAAATATAAACTTCTTGATTTTCTACCTGCACATTTGCCTAATTCATTCCCAACATAGAAACAGACCTCCTTGTCCATCTTGCTACTCTTGCAGTGACTACATTGAATCATATGATCGCTGTACCTTGGTGCAAATACATATCACATTTATCAATTCAGGTGGCATATTAAATATCTGATATGTTTTCAACTTGTTATTTAAATATTAATAATTAGGACATCAATTTTCTCCTGATGTTTCCATAAGCATCCATACTTAACTTTTTCTTAACTGAAAGCTATCTTATGATTCAATTACTGTAATACTGTTAAGTGACTTGTAAAAATATTAGGACAGATAGCTATGTAAAATGGGCAAATAGCACGTAAGAACAAGTTGGGGTACAGTCTTTAAAGGCTACTGCAGAGGGAGGATCACTTTTGCTAGACTCCTGCCACAGATGACCCAATAGCAGAACTTTATACTTAGTCCTACAAAGTTCAAACCTACCTTCGTTTTTTTTAAATAAAAAATAACCAGCTTGCTACTCTAAGTTTAAAATAAGAACTGAAATCCAACTAAAAGGTACAATTACTCTCTTCCCTCCATCTCAGAAATAGGAAAACGTATACTAACTGAAGTAGTGATGCTCCCTAAAAAAGATTAAAGAGATGCAAGCTGTACCATTCTTCTTTAATGATTAATGCAATTACTAAAAAAAAAAAACACCTTTTTACCTTTATTAATATCATCATAACAGCCAGTACAGACTCTTGCTTCCTTCTCCATGTATTGTAGTTTGCACTTTCGTTTGCAACAACCACCACAAAAAACCTGAATCAGAAAAGGTTGGAATTAAATATTATAGACAAAATCCCAGTACTTCCTGAATTCAGTTCCTGTTATTACTTACTCCTTTTATTAAAAGAGATTGCATTACATAAAGTATGCATACATATTTTTGGAAGTAGAGAAGGAACAAGGGAGCTTTAGCACATGTATCTTACAATACATTTCTGTTTGAGGTCACGGGAAAGTACTAGACTAAAAAGGCTTTTACTGCATCCAGCTCTGGAGTCATCAGCACAGGAAGGACAGGGAGTTGGTGGAGTGGGTCCAGAGGAGGCCAGAAAAATGGTCAGAGGGCTGAAACACCTCCCCGAAGAGGACAGCCTGAGAGAGTTGGGGTTATTCAGCCTGGAGAAGAGAAGGCCCTGGGGAGACCTTATTGCAGCCTTTCAATACTTAAAGGGCACTTATAAGAAAGATGAGGACAGACTTTTTACCAGGGCCTGTAGTGACAGGACAAGGGGCAATGATTTTCAACTGAAAGCTAGTAGATTTAGACTGGATATAAGGAATAAATTTTTTACAATGAGGGTGGTGAACACTGTAGCAGGTTGCCCAGAGAAGCTGTGGATGCTCCATCACTAGCAGTGTTCAAGGTCAGGCTGGATGGGGCTCTGAGCAACCTGATCTAGTGAGAGCTGTCCCAGCCCATGGCAGGAAGGCTGAACTACATGATTAAAGCTCCTTTCCAACCCAAACTATGCTACGGTGCTATCATTAAGAATCTCAAAAACTCCACAATTCGTGTCAAACTACAAAGTCTACAAAGTCTGCTTCTGATCATGGGTTCTTCCTATCCTGTTCCCCAGAAGCACAATCTATCCATACCAGAAGCTTTTGAGATTAGTCAGGTATTTCTTTTGGACCAAAGCAGTCCTAAGATACCTTATTATATTAAAAATTTTATCTGGAGCAATGAAAGAATTCCAGGTTGCACCACCTACTCCCAAATTCACTCCCACTTCTGTTAATTCCATAACTGCTTTACATTAAAAAACAGTGATAGAAACAATGACTGAACCCCAGAATTGGGGTTTACTTTGCTTTACTGCTATCTCTGAAGATAGCTTTTGCAGTCTCCCTTTAGGATTCAGGTAACAGTGAAAACGATCTAGTCTCATACCAGCAAAGAACCGTTCCTTATCCACTGATCTTGCAGCACTGTGCGCTGCACCAAGTCTCTCCACAAGTGCTATCCGTTTGTCGTGAAATTCCAAGCTGACTCTTTTACCTCACAGACAACTACCTAAGCCAGAGCTCACTGCTTCCCAAGCTATTTACTAATGCTGGCTCAGGAACTACGTTGGCTAAGTAGGCTCCCCAACTCTGTCAGAAAGAATAAGCTTAGTTGCCTTCCTATTACTAGCTCCCTTCAGGAAAGCATTTTAAAAGCCTACTGAAGACTCCTTTGAAAGAATAGAATATGCTCTTCTACTCCAACAGGATATATCTCCTGTCTATTTTTAAAGCAGAGATGGGGAAAAAAGTGCATCTCTTCAGCCTGGACTACACCTGCACAATCTCATTCAAAGAATTATGTCTCTAGTAAAGCTGTTTCCCGCAGGAGTTCCCATAAATATCTGGTGCTTTTCTCACTTTTCCCTTATGTTCTTTCAAGGGTGATCTGCCGGTTTTCAAAAGGTCAATTCAGTCAGAATTAGCCTTGACAAAAGGTATTTTTTGAAACCTCAGTCTGACAGAACCCTCCTACTGCTGACCAGAGTTAAGTAAGTGGAAGGAACACTAAGTGTCTTTGGCTACTCCCCGATTATCTCCAGGAAAACAAAGTGGATTAAAAAAAAAAAAAAAAACCAAAACCAAAAAAACAACAAGCAAACAGTAGTGACTGAGAAAAAAGTTATTACAAACGAACTCCTTTAAGTCAAGTCACTGTAAAAACAGTAATACTTGACCTCAAAAAAGAAACTATTTCAATTGCTTCTGCATTAGTTTTAATAGATAATTTACCTCAACCGAAAATGCACACGCTCAGTAAAGATGTTAAGAATGTAACTGGTGAAGATTAATTGCTAATCAGTTACAATCCACCTTAAGGCTTCAAATGCTAATCAATACAACACTTTCCCGTTGGTGTTCTCCTTTTACACTTAGTGCTACTGGGACCCACAACAGAGGAGGCCACTTAATCCTAATGCACAAGATATAAGAGGTGAAGACAAACCAAGAGACAGGTAATGTAACAGGGGAAAGGAGATGAAGATGAGGCTGCTGAGCAAAGAAATTGATTCTGGTTGAGCTAGGAAGAAGAGGGGTACCACAACAAGACACAAACACCTAAATAATGAAACTGAGAAGCTGTTTGGCCTCACAAGCGCTGCAGATGGGGGAGAAGGCAGAGACCACTAACCTCACACTTCTTTCCTGCACAGAAGCCAGAATTCACAAGTGTTGCCATTTTCATTGATAAAAAAAGGCGTAGGACCACATGAAAACTGTACAACTGCCTTCCAGAATAGTCCACAGAGGACCACTGTGAATTTCTACCAGTTTCTCCTTATGTCCAAGTGATTGAAAACACAACAACCCAAAACAGGTCCACAAGAAGTGCTTTTTTTGTTTAAGACAAAAGTTACGATTAAAAAGAAAAAAAAATCTTATGAGGCAGAAAGTCAAGCTATTGAACATTCAGAAAAGCTATGACAGAGTTACAACTGCAAAGCACTCCAGTATCTTTAAAGTTTAGATAATCTACACTGCCTTTGCTCATTCTCCCAATGAACATGCATTGTGATGCTCTGTTGTGGTTTCACTTGGGATAGACTAACTTTCTACTAGCAGCTGGTATAGTGGTATGTTTTGGATTTGGGATGAGAAATAGTGCACTGGTGTTTTCTGTTGTGGCTAGGCAGTCAAGGCCTTTTCTGCTCCTCCTCATATCAGCCCATGAGCGAGCAGGCTGGGGGTGCACAAGAAGTTGGGAGGGGACACAGCTGGGACAGCTGACCCCAACTGACCAAAGGGATAGTCCATATCATTTGACATCATGCTCAGTATATAAAGCCAACAGAAGAAGGAGGAAGGGGGGGATGTTCGGAGTGATGGCGTTTGTCTTGACACGTAACCACTATGCATGATGGAGCCCTGCTTTCCTGGAGGTGGCTGAACACCTCCCTGCTCATGGGACACAGTGAATACATTCCTTGTTTGGCTTTGCTTGAATGCGTGGCTTTTGCTTTACTTATTAAACTGTCTTTATCTCAACCCATGAGTTTTCTCACTTTTACTTTTCCGAATTCTCTCCTCAGTCCCAACCAGAGGAAGTAAGCGAACAGCTGCATAGTCCTATCTGCTGAGACGACACACTCCCTGTTATTACACTGTTCTTCTGCCAAACCCCACTCTGTTAACACACAAGATTAGCAACACTAACAGCTGATGGTTGTAAACAGGACTGTGTAGTGAAGGATGATTTTATCCCCATCTATAGACAAGGTGCAAGAAATTTCACAGTGAACATAAACAGGAACTTGAAGTCAGTCAGTCTTATGACTAAAACGAAAGTCACTCTGAAGAACTGTTTTAAGCTGTTACAAAACTTCAGCAGGATATTCTGGCAAGTGATTAAGTTCAATGACTTCTAGGTTGTTACAATGAGTTCTTCATTTTCTTGCACCCAAATGCAGACCTACATTTTAGTTCTCGCTTACTGCAGTTGAAGTCCTGTTCAATATACTCATCGATGATCTGGACGAAGGGATAGAGTGCACCATCAGCAAGTTTGCTGATGACACTAAACTGGGAGGAGTGGCTGATACACCAGAAGGCTGTGCTGCCTTACAGCATGACCTGGATAGGCTGGAGAGTTGGGCAGAGAGGAACTTAATGAAATTCAACAAGGGTAAATGTAGGGTACTGCATCTGGGGAGGAATAACCCCATGCATCAGTACAGGTTGGGGGCCGACCTCCTGGAGAGCAGCTCTGTGGAAAGGGACCTGGGAGTCCTGGTGGACAACAGGATGACCGTGAGCCAGCAATGTGCCCTGGCGGCCAAGAGGGCCAATGGCATCCTGGGGTGCATCAAAAGGAGTGTGGCCAGCAGGTCGAGGGAGGTCATCCTCCCCCTCTACTCGGCCCTGGTGAGGCCGCATCTGGAATACTGCGTCCAGTTCTGGGCTCCCCAGTTCAAGAAGGACAGGGATCTGCTGGAGAGGGTCCAGCAAAGGGCTACAAAGATGATTAGGGGATTGGAACATCTTTCATATGAGGAGAGGCTGAGGGATTTGGGTCTCTTTAGTCTGGAGAAAAGAAGATTGAGGGGGGATCTTGTTAATGCTTTCAAATACTTGAAGGGAGGATGCCAGGGGGATGGGAGCAGTCTTTTTTCAGTGGTGCCCATTAATAGGACGAGGGGTAACGGGCACAAGCTTGAACATAGGAAGTTCCATCTTAACATGAGGAGGAACTTCTTTACTTTGAGGGTGGTGGAGCACTGGAACAGGCTGCCCAGAGAGGTTGTGGAGTCTCCCACTCTGGAGATATTCAAAACCTGCCTGGACGCTGTCCTGTGCAACCTGTTGTAGGTGACCCTGCTCTGGCGGGGGGGGTGGACTAGATGATCTCCAGAGGTCCCTTCCAACCCTGACTATCCTGTGATTCTGTAAACGGGTACTATGCTTTGAATACACAGTGCTACAAGAGGCATCCTAGAAAAAAGTTACCAAGCCTCTCCAGATGCCTCTCAACACTATGGATGCAAAAAGTTAGTAAGTACTGACATTAGGCTTTGCTCTAGCTCCTCATCCATAAAGCTTACAGAGGAACACTGAAAAATAAGTTAATTAGTATTGTTAGTATTCCCATTTATGTACAAGTGTAAGCCACAGTAGCTCACAAGGGAATTCTCGATTAAGAATACGGTTTGACATTATTTACTCACTGCAGAAGACCACTGGTTGAGAAAAGTTCTACAGATTACTTGCTCCACTGGTGAGTGCCATTCAGCCCACAAAAGTAGCATACTTTTCCCCTGAGATGACTGCCCAGAAAAATTATACATCTAAACACACAGGAAGACAGATTTAGGCTATAAATCCTTTGTGTTGGTACTGCTGTTACAGCTCCTGACAGAATGCAACCCTTCCAGATTCATGGACAGTGTTTTACAGCTGGTATAACCACTTACCTGAATTCTGATCATCATCACCACTTCAACTTTTTTAAGCTTAAATACTTAAGCTTAACTTCAAAACTGAGCAAAAAGCTGATTCACCATGACTACTATGAAGTAGTCCACAGTATCACCTTCCTTGTTCTATGCAAAACACATTAGTCTAGCCAGTAATGGGAGATAAATTAAGAACATTCTCAGTACTTCCCTTTAACTATTTTCACAAATAAGGTCATACGCTTCTCAATTAGTATCATTCTTTTCCAACAGTCTTTAAGTTTCTATGGAGGAAAAATAAAATTATTATTTTTTTAAAAAATACTTTGAGCTAGAAAAATTCTGTCAATATTCTTTCCTTTCTGTATTCTGGTTTTCCCTAAATCAGAATTCACTTGCTTTTAGTAACACAGGACCCCTCTCCAATAACTTACCTTTCCGCATGCACGACAGTGGTGTCGCCTTTTTGTAAATGTGAACTTCACTTGGCAGTTCATACAGTTGGGTGCCTCTGAATCAGGAACCCACAATGGTTGTTTTCGTGAGAGAGCTGCAGGTATTTTAAGGGATTCTACATTTTCAGATGCTTGATTTCCTCCAGCTTCAGAGCTGCTTTCCCCAGAGTGCGCAGGCTCAGAATTTTTACCAACATTTATACTGGTGCCCGAGACGGGAGCTTCTGGGGTAACAGAAATGGCTTCCTGGTTTTCTCTCTCAAGTACATCTGTTCGGTTCAGTTCTCTCTGACCGATGTCTCCTTGGGAAAGGCCAAGCAACTGCTTTGGTCTTGCACCTTCATTAAGAACATTAGAAACTAGTGCTTCACTACCACTCTCAGTCATGTCCTGAATATGAGACATATTCTCTTCTGTGGCAGACTCCAATTCATTGGCAGTAAGAGATACTTCAAAATTACTATTACTGCTAGTTATCTCCTCTAGTTTTGCTTGCATAAGTTCTTCAGTGACCTCTATGAAATCCAGGTTGTTCACGTCTGTTAAATTCCCTTCATCTGCATCAGCTTCCATTAAATTACTATAATTATCTGAAGACTTCAACACATTGGACTGAAGACTTTGTCCATACAAAAAATCATCAAGCTCAGCATCGCTTATTAGAGTATCACTTTTAATAACATTCTCTTCAACAGTAAAGTCAGCCATAACTGGGCTCATACTGTCATCATAGTATGCGTCTATACCAACACCATATGGGTCACCTTCATATTCCAGAAAAGCAGAAGCAAAAGCTTTGATTTGCTGAGAATCACCATCATCAATTACATTCTCAGTATCATACTTCTCTACATCTGTACTTTTTTCCGCAACACTTTTGTTGATTTTAGCTATATATCCTTCCTGTTCATGCAAGTCAGTGTTTTCACAGGATTCCCTGCCAGAGAGATCAGTTTTAGACTTTCCAGCATGAACAGTTAAAATATCACTAATAACCTCCGCCATTTCATTTTGAGGTAGAGGATTAACTTTTTCTTCCGTTACAGCTAATGAACCACATATAGATACAGGAAGTGGAAGACACGACAGCGAGGTCTGGATATCCTCAACTGAAATACATGAGGCTGAAACACTGTTTAGTATTTCATTGCTATTAAGTTCTTCACTAGCTACATTCTCTTCTGAAATTTGCTCTTCCAATCCTACTTCAGTTCCTGTTTGACACGAGGAGCCTGGTAAAACACAATTTCCAGGTAATGCTTCACGGCTTTCGTGCAACTGAGGCCTCTCTGGCAGATCTGAAGGCATGGATTCAACACTACTCCCACCTTTTGAGTCTACCTTTTCTATGGCATCTCTTCCATACATCTTTTTGCTTACTCCAGAGCATGCACTTTCATCTTGTGGTTCACAAGGAAGTTTTTCATATGCTTTCTCATCTTTGGGACTGCACACGTTTGAATTCTGTGATGTTACAGGGACACATGCAATATTAAGGCAAGCTGTTTGGTCAAGCTGATCAAACACTTCACTGCACTTTACAGATTCTGTCCCATGTTGATCACCACATGGATCCGAGATCTTTGCTGTAGCATAACTGTCTGATTCTAAAGCTAAATGATTGATCTCCTCTGTTTTAAGATGTCCTGAATCTTGTAGCATTGAGTCCCCATCACTCTGCTCTGTACTTGAAACACCACTGCAACCTGCTGATGACACACAGGTAGGAACAGGTATGCAAGATACACCAAAGCCAATCAAACCACTGTACTGGAAGTCATCTGGCTGCAACTTTTGAGTATCTTCACAAGTAGCCACTGAATGGATTAAGGTACCTGTGTCATTAACAAGATCACACACAGGTATACTACACCTTCCCAGGTTTGAAGCCTGAATTTCATTTAAGGAACCACTGTCCACAGTGGACAAAAGATCAGGTCCAGCAACGTTTTTCTCATTTTGTAGTGAGTAACTCAGAAGGGCCTCACTTGTTCGAATGTGGCTAGCTAGAGAGATTTCTTCTGATGAAGTACAATTGTTAGCATCCTCTTGCAGTTTTGGTGTTGGGTATACATGTTGTAAGCAATCCAGAACTGAAGAAAGTGAGTGGTGTTTCGAGTCATGTGAACTGTGAGATGTTCTGTAGCAGTCACATTCATCTATTTTAAGCAAAAAGAGATCAAGAGCAAAGTTTATAAAACTCCTCCCTTTCCACAGTGCACTCCCTCTAAAACCCATCTATTCACCAATACATGCTTTTACTTAGCATACTTTCAAATTCCACTGTAACAGCCATTTGACAAATATCACTATGCTGGAGAACAAACTAGTGCAGGAACTAACCTGTATTCTGTTCAAATTCATCAAGTAGTTTGTCCAAGTCACAGACTGCAGCTTTAAAGTAACTGTCCATTCTAGTTACACTTTAGTGAAGCTTTAGCCTTCTTAAATCTAAAAAGAAAAACAAAATGTTTCATTTGTAGCATTGTCCTGTTTACAAAGTCAAAGTGTTACTATTAGAAGACAACTTCTGTGAAGTATTTTTTCTTTTTAATAACATTTTCTTCTCTCTCCATGTAAACAAAATCTAAGTACAAACAGGGCTCCGGACTGTCAGCCTCTATGTACTCATATTCAGTTCTACAGTATACTCAGTACACTAAGCACAATACACTCAAAAATTCACCTCAGATCAGGAAATTGAGGCTGCCTTATTAAAACCAAATGCATCTGAAAGCACATACTATGGCACTATAATATCAGAAAGTTTAAAACCAGAAGGGATACTAGGATCTTCTAGTTTGATCCCCTATAGACTTTACACCATACACTTCACAGGCAAAAACCCAAAATAGGTCATCATTACCCTTGCAACACAACTGAACTGTTTAAATAAATAATGCCTGCATAATCCCAGATGTTTTATGCTTTAAACTACAGTAGGAAGCATAAAAAGTATCCTTCTGTTGGCACAAGTGCCAGCAAGAAAAACATCTCCTTTAGAAGTTCAAGCCTGACAAGTTCAACACTGACCACATGAACATGGAGACTTAAAAGAAACAGCTTCTCTTAGTTCCCAAGCTATCCAACCAATAAACCTCAATTACTTTCAGCTATAACCAAATGCTTCAGATAAGACCAAACACTGGCTAAAACCTAAAATACATCAGGAACTATAAAGCAGACAACCAGCTGAATCACTAAAGTATGAGACAGTCATCCTAACACTGAGCTGCAATGCATTTATGCAGGTTGAGGTCAGTACTCCTCCTCCACAATGATCCACAAACTGCTTTTAAATTCTCCACTTAAACCTTCCTCCAAGGCCAGGAGAAAGAGAAAAAAATCCAGCATGGTAATTCAGCTCACCATCTCTAGTCTACTCAAAACACAAAAACCATTCACTTTCTCTGACACCCAAATAAAATTTTTCTTTTAAAAAAAAAATATTTTTAGAGATTTACCAACTCATCAGAAAGCTATCTATTAATCACATTCCCTATTGCAAAACGTCCCATTTAATTTGTTTAATGAAGATTTCCAGCCACTCAATGTTATGCCTTTTTGGTTACTCTGAATTGCTTTCTTTTATGACATCTTTTTTTATGTCTGAATACTCATACTGTGCAATTACTGAAAACATACAATCAAGAAGTTATTTACACTTCCCTTAAGTAAACTGAAGGGACTCAGCTCCCCTTACTCTAATGTCTGGAAAGTAGACCCATGGAGGTCTGTCTAGCTTCTCTTCTTATCAGTGCACTTAGTCTCTGCATCGGCTGACTTCGCACCCCACCTCCCCCTGCCCCCCTCAATGTACTTTGGCCACCTAGTACTGTCTCTTCTCAAAGCTTAGGGGCCAAAGACAGACCTCAATCCTCTCATATCACTTATGCCACCCTACATCTACAGGTCTCGGTTCTAAGCCTTATTTACTCCACTGAGGTGTAAGGTTTCCTCTCACTGAACGGTTTAGATCCGGTGCATTCACCTATTCTTGTCAGATGCACATTAATATGGTAATATTTTTTTTTAAGCTAATATATAGTTCAAATAGAGACTTGCAAAGCATAAGAAAGCTGAAACAAAGAGTATGCAACATAACATAATGCAGTACTTTGTACCCATATATAAGCAAAAAATAAATGATCCGAATATTCCACTGTATTGATATCCGTGGCCATGAATTAGTCACTCCAACAGGTCTTCAGCATGCTGCATCAAGTCCCACACAGCTATCCAATAAGCATCAAATAGCAACAAGTCCATACTTAATGCCATTTCTCTTACACTCATTTGAATACAGTTCTTGCCTGTAACAATTATCTCATTTCACAGAATCACAGAATAGTCAGGGTTGGAAGGGACCTCTGGAGATCATCTAGCCCAACCCCCCTGCCAGAGCAGGGTCACCTGGTCACCAGGGTCATTTCATGACAACCTGGCAAGTAGGAGATTACAACTTGAAATAGAAGTTTATTTAATTAGAGCCTTACAAGGTTAACAGCTTTTGCTGATTCATTAAGAGACATTAAAGTACAGATCCCACTCTTAAAGCATATATTTACAGACAGCAACAAACCAACCCTTAAAAATTATTTGAGCAGACCGTATAAACTACAAATATTGAAGGACTGACAGAAAACTAGAGATCAAGGAATACATAATGCTGATTTTTATTCTCTGTAGGGATTTATTTTACAGCCTTACCACTCAGGTACAACTTAAGTTACAACTAATGTGCAGACTAACATCTATGACCAGAACGGGTGGGGGTCACAGGCCCCTCACCACTCTCCAGCCACACATTCCCAAAGCCTTCATTTGTACTGGCACCCACTCTCATCTCATCCCGTAAGTCAGGTCAAAGAGCTAAAAAGTCAGGTACTTTAGAGAGAAAACAAAGTTAGTTTTTTTCCTTGTTTCTCCACCAAAACAAGTCTCCAAAGTGAAACAAACGCTAACCTAGCACAAGGTCCTGGCAAGGATCTTGAATCTGGCTGCTTCACTCCTAGTTATCCACACAAAACACTGTTCAATTACACCAGAAGCTCTTAGAAAAAAAACCTTCCACATTTCAAAAAATTATACTGAGGAGAGGCAAATAAATAATTTCAGCCATCTTTATCTTATACTTAAAATGACCTAGAGATTATCCATTATTTTGCACTTTTAAGTGGTACAAGACAAATTTTGAATCAAGCATATATGCAGTTAGATTATAATGCTAAATAGGTAGATTAGAAGGATGCATTTGCACTGTACGCTGTTGGCCCACTGATCTCTGAGAAAGGAAAGAACTCAATGCAAAGAACTGCAGAACTGAAAACACATGCAAATATTTACACCCGTTTAATATAGGTTAAATCACTTTACAGAAAGCTCAGAAAACTACCATGATACCTCAGTCTATTGAGTCAATAAGGTTGTTACATTTAGTTAAATTTATATAGTTTTGAAATAAAATGGTTCCATGAGTTAGTAAAGCATTGTGAACAACATAACTTTCAGTAACTAGCATATGATTCCTGTTATTTCACTACTCTTTCTTAAAATGTTTCCCAGGTTTTCAGCTTTTCTAAATCAGGCCTCCAAGAAAAAAAAAAAAAAACACACAAAAAATATCAAAAACCCCAAACCAGGGTAACAAGCTCCTTATCTTATCTCTCTCCCACCTCCCTCTCCTCAATCCATGTATCCAAATCACCAAAGATTTGTAGAAGCCTTCTGGTTTCTCACCTTCCAA
>VZSZ01004469.1:22650-35156 GCA_013398815.1 Ibidorhyncha struthersii | reverse complement strand
GGGTTCATCTTGTTTGGAAATAACTGTTAAATTAATGAAATGGGGCTCTTTTGCCACAGGAACAGTTACCGCACTACTGCAGTGTCATTAGAGACCGAATCAGCTAATGCGTTGTCCTGGTTTGGCCCCCAGTGATGTAATCACAGGACGTTTTTAGGCATTTCCACAAGGTCTTTCTCTTTGTAAAAATAAGTTTATTCCAGCGCGCGGCTATATGGAGATCACGGTTTCGTCTGATTTCGCACACGGATTATTTTCTTCATAGTGCGTCGTCTCAGACGGCCAGGAGTTTGATTTTCGGAGCGTTTTCACCGTGTTTCCCCGTGTTTTTGTGCTGGGAACTGAAGCGGCACTGTTTTGAGGACAGGGGTTTTGGCAGCAGGCATGGACGGGGTGCGATGGCCCCTGGGCTTCGCGCTGACGCCTCCCCGGCATGCCATTGCCTCTGTCCTCCTCCAAAACATCATCCTCTTTCATCTCCATCGCACGAGCGAGCATGTAGCTAACCTTTCTTTGATGAGCCAGAGCCTCCTCTTTGTCGTTTACCTGGGTATTTATTTAATATGAGGAAGAAAAGGAACAAGTTTATAAGGCACGAACAAGGCAGTCTATGTAAACTGGTAAATTTGCTCCCCTAAGGACTCAACGACGAATAGCTTGAGAAAATACTAACCAAATCTATTAACATCTTCAGGATTTCATGAGGATTCTCTAGCTGTTCGACTTTCCTGCAGTCCACATTTGATGAGAGCAGGCTGGAGAGTTTTTGTCCCAGACTGTTCTTGTTCCCTTGTGTCTTGACATGTCCTACAGAAAACAAAAGTACGTGAACTGTGGAACTCAGGAAGAGAAAAAACTGCTTTGGGATAAAATGGACATGCGTAAACCTGGATTCTGAATGATCTCCTCTAAAAGGGCAATGCAAGCGACAGCTTCTCCCGCTGCATGTAACGCTGCAGATGATTCGCGTGTGGCACCACCCTTAGCATCACTTAAAGGCCAAACAGACCTTTCATTGTATATATGGACAAACTGAAAATAAAAAGTCTTTTTGCTGTATGGAAAATATACTTTAACGTTCTAGTTAAACCGTAATTTTTGGTAATTTGTTTTTAAACAGTATGTAGCCTGAAAAAAAAAGGGTTTTGACACAAGTTGTTGAAAAGCTTCTAAGAGTTCTAAAAAGATTAACATACATTAAAATGTTAACGTATGTATCAGGATGTAGAGCTGGGAAACAATGACATAGGCATAGGGGAAACAGACAACCCGAGTTGTATGCTGTTTTAGTATTGCATCCTGAGGCTGCTCAAGCAATCTAAAAGATCCCCCAAACTTCTAAGCCTCACACTTTCAGGTCAATGGCTAACACAAGTGTATCTTGAAGCGCCATTCCTAAATTCTGCTATGGTTTTGACCATGACATAAGCAGTTAAATACTCCTCCTTATCCTTTTCCTTAAAGAAGGAAAGGATAATAAGAATTCTTCCTCTTTTAGAGTGCTTTGTAACTCACAGATGACCATGTGAAGTGTAAGAAGAGTAATAAATACTGATGTAGATACACATACATAATAAAAAACTGTATTGTAATTAGCATTTCATTGAGAACTCAGTATATATTTTTTGCATTTCTCCTCCTTCCCTAACTCTTTTAATGAACTCTAGATCATTAAAAAAAAACCCAGCACATTAAATTGCTGGTAACACCTAAATTGGCCAGGCTAAACTTGCCAGATGTTACCTTTTTTGTGCTGTTTTCATAATAAACATCTTTAATATCCAGAATGTTATTGTCATTCTAGAGATAACAGCTTATTTATTTGAGCATGTTTCTACTCAGATAATACAGTTCATGATTGTGTAATAAAAAAGGGCTGTGTTAAAAGCCTAAACTGGTAGCTTCAACGTCCTACAGTAGTATTTATATATTCCACGTATACACAGACACCCTACCCTACGTATGCAAAACTTCAGTAGAAATTCTTCAACTACATGACACACAATTTAACGTATTTACAGTTTTGACATAACTTTCTTCCCTTTTTTTTTTTTTTGACTCTTCAGAAACCTCAGTTAGCAATTAAACCACAACCCTACATTGAATACAATGAGGTCTGCTTGTGCTGCTTGTCAGCTAACTTTATTTTCTACCCAGCCATTACAGATACATAGCATGCCCAGTTACCATCATCTTTCAGGCGTCTCCAGTTTATAAATTTCGTTTCCTTCTTAATCTTTATCACTTCTGCAAGCCTCAGAGCTTGGTCTTTCCTCTGCATTAGCTGCTGCTCAAATGCAATTCTGAAGGCGTCTGCCATTACATAAGCTTCATCTTTACTCTTCTTCAGCTTTTCAACCTGGTTTTAATTCAGAGAAAATTTAAAGTATATTAAGCAATTTGGAAACAATAGCAGGTTTAAAATCTATTATTACGAGACAGACTGAAGCCATTAACACAGACAACTTTTAAATAAATATAATCAAGGAAATAGTAGAAACTAAACTATGTGCCTTCTCGCCACGTTAAGAAATGCATTTTGAAACGTGTATTGGAGAAGTCCTTACCCTTCCTCTTCTACACATGCACACACCACCACCCTTCTACACAGACAAGCTGCCAGCAGTGCCTGTTCATCTCTGCACACACAGAAGAGCTTGAGGAGGGCATTAATGTCCCATGCCAGCTGGGCCAGGAGCAAAAGGAGCAAAAGAATGGTATCTATGTCAGGGATGGTAACTTCAGTACAAAAGGGATATGACAGTACTTATTTTCAAAACCAGTAAGTCAGCTGCAACTTCTGCGTGGGACCACAAGGATGGTTACCACACTTGCAGAGTGAAATACAAATTAGAAGAAAAACTCTTCTACCTAAACCTATAGAATTTCACTAAACTAAAAACCTTAAGAGCTTGAAAAGCACATTATCAATTTAAATATGGAGTAAATATACATTAAATACGAGAGACAGTAAATATAGCGTTTTCAGCAAGATCAGCTTCCTGGGTGAGCGGGCTTGTGAGCGCTGATGTCAATCCGAGGGACAGGTGGAATGTGCTGCCAGGAAGGAAGGGAAAGGGGAGTCATCCCCACCAGTGGTAGTCCACACTCACAATGTGTATGTATTTTTAGATTAAAAAATGTGTGTGGAAGAAAAAAGAATGAGAATTTTTAACTAGTAAATCTATTGATATAATAATTACAGTTTTATATCAGCCAACGTTAGGGCATTAAAAGCATTACAAACAAACATAACATTATTTCTGTGAAGCTTTCTTGTTTTAAGACACATTAGTTTGTGTAAGCTGCACTGGAGTGTTTCTGGCTTTGAGCACAAGCGCCCCTCTGCTCGTTCATATCTAAGCCAAGCAGCGTTACCTCTTGCTTGAGATGAAGAAGTTGCTTTCGAGTTACAGCTGCCATTTTAGCACAGGGACAAGGCTGCCCCCCAGAAGTGTTGCAGGTGCAGGCTCCAAGAACTGCCAGCTTAAAATAAAAACCAATCCACCAGTTAAATATCTGTCAACAAACACAATGGAATCCAAGAGATGCCAGATGACTAGCAAAAAAACTCCATCCTGAAACTACAAAGGTAGTGTAAGGTTCAGGGGAAGCAAGCTACAAGAGATTCCTGCACGACTTCTTCTGACTCACAACCACATGTGTGAAACGTATTTTTCTGCAAGATAACCCAAAGGCAAAAATTGTCGGCCTGTGTATGCTTCTCCCTGCAGACCTCATTAGATTTTTTTTTCCCACTCAAAGTAAAGCAGTAGCCATAGGAGTTAAGATATTAAGAAATAAAAAATAAGCATGCTGGCTTGTGAAAAATAGCCTGATGCTCCTTCTGCCTATTCTTTCTTTGCAAGATAGGAATCATGACACATGACAAATTAGAAAACTGATTAACAGGCATGCAAGGGCATATTGTCATTAGCTAAAAATGAGTCCAAAGAAACACTTAAATAAACATTAAGCAAAATTCATCTCTATATTTTGAATATATTTTGAAAAACATGGAAGTCATACTTACTTCAAGACCTGTAAAATCTGTAATGTCACTTTTATTCAAGGACATGTTTTCCTGAACAACCTTCTGTTGTTTCACATCCAGCATTGCAAGAAATTCCAAGCACTGCTGATTCAGGACTATGAAATTAAAACAAGGAAGGTGATTAAAAAGCCTGCTGCTCCAATTTCTTAATTTCTGGGTTTAACAAAACCCACATTAAATGGTTCTGCAGTATAAGCATCAGTCTGGGAATGTGATGAGACTACATAGATCTAGAAAATCAGATCCCAGTTGTCTTTCCTTCTGTGTTTTCCTAGAGGTAATGACCCACTTGCAGAGATGCCACATCATATATTATTCTACCTTAGTAATAAGGGCTTATCTCTTCATACATTTACAATGAAGGCAGCTTCTTTTTTAGAATAGCACAATATTGGGAAAATAATGATGTATGTCTGCTATTTTAAAGCTTTTGGGAAACTTAAAATAAGGAAAAGGTGCTTGAGCCATCTGACCCAGCCAGACACCTGCACAACCTGCAGTTTAAAACCCTTCACTACAAAGCTGACAGGTGGAATACCTCGAAGTTTGTGCTATGGGAATCTTTAAGTGGGTGTGTTAAAAATGAACGTCTCTGACGCAGATTGTCATTGTAGCAGGAGCATTCGGTGTCTGCCCTGGCTGCTGTTGCCACCTTCCAGGACAGAACCGGGAACATGGACCGGTTGTTTCCCTCCACGCCCAGGGTGTCACCACGCCACTGAGATAAGATAGGTATACTTCTTTCACACCTGATTTACTCTTTAAGCTAGACATACCTGACTTTTCCTACCATTTAATGAGGGTTTTTTTCCGTTCAAGTGACAATGTGAGATGAAAAACACAACTTGTCTGTTTAAAGAGGGTTTCTGCATATCCACTAATATCAGCTGCCAGTAACAAGAGACTTATCCTGACAGAAAGCTTCCTTCATAGCTAAGTCCTGAATTACTCCTGAGAAAAACTGTGTGAAGAGGAATAGCTGTTGATGGCTTACTTGCATTTTCAGCTTTAAGAGTTTTCACTTCTTCTGTTCTGAGTTTCAATGCTTCCTTAAGAGCTGCATTTTCACAATATATCCTGCAGAAGTTAGAAAAAGTGTTAAAAAAAATTAAAATGGGCACTCAAATGAAAAAAAAATAGCCTGTTAAAACACTGTATCTAATATTTCTGTAGATTAAAATTAGGATTACTGACAAGACTGAAGAAAAAATCAAAACTGAAAAGAGCTGAGTATTTGGTTTGACAAGATATTATCCATGCAGCATTATACAAGCAGTTTCCTCACGTGTAAATTTTTTTTTTATGGAAAATACTGTAAAATTTTTCCGTAACAATGTCTGTACCAATAATATGTAGCATGCTGTTAGATCCAAATCTGCTAGCCAGAGGGCCGATAAACAACCTAAAACTACTCCTAAATCTCTGAAGAAAGTTCTGCGTGTAGGCTTGGTTGGAGTGGCACAGAACCAAGGCTAAGGAAGCAGGCTACACCAGACTGGCTTCTTTGGAGTCACTCATTGTTATCCAGGCTGCAGGTGACTCTGCAGCGAGCAAAACCAAGAATCTCTGCACTCAGAGAAAGGTTTCTCTGCAACCCAGGTAGCACGCGCTGTTCAAACAGGTTCGCCTTGTTCACAAAACCACACCCTCGCACAATCAATTTAAACATATCCAACTATCTTCAAGTGAATGTTAGGAAGAAGAAAATAAAAAAAAATCATCCACATATAAGCAGAAGGTGCCAGCAACTTCAGAGTTTAACAAGAGGTGAGTTTAAGTACCACGTTACCATTAGAAACCCAAAGAAATTTGTAATTATGAACCTCTGGAACACTTGCTAGAAATCTCTTACTTCCTTGAAAGAACAAAATTATTGGACATATGACAAAATGGCTCTGGTCTTAATTTTAGAAAGTAAACTTCCTGTAGTCGTAATACTCTTCTCAAGAACAGCTGTACTTTCAAGCGTTGCAACCTGAGAACATACGATACATTTATAACACATTTTTCCTTGAAGTATTTAAGTATTTCCTTCTTGAATAGAAAAGTGGCAATCTAAAGTCCTAAATGTTAAAGTAATGCAATTTATGTGGTGCACCTCTTCACCTGTCAGTAAATGCAAGAGGTACCCCTTGACAAGTATAACTAACTTAACAGGTAAACAAGACACAGTATCTTAACATAACTCTTCTTACAAAAGTTTGTAAACTTCTGGGTTATTTTTTGATTCTAAGTTTGAAAATTTTAAATAAATATCTCCTCTGAAATAATTGTAACTATGATGGGTAGACTTCAGAGATATCATTTCTACATTTAAATAAGTGAGCCTGCTGGTCACATTTTTCAAGGGCTGTTATGGCTTTATTAGTTTAGTGCCTCTGGCATCTTCTGCTTGCCTAACCCCACCTGCTCTCCGTCCAGACTAAGTCTTATTTAAACAAAGAACCAGTTATCAGCCTCTCTTAAAAGCATTCCATTTCACCTGTACATATGCTCATACCTACAATGCAAGAAAATAAAGCAATGATTAACCAGCAAATGATATTTCCACAGGCATGCACATACCATTATTTTCTAAACCCCATTTAAAGTAAGTAAGGACAGTCTGGCTCCAGCTGGACAACATCATAATGTAATAGGATGAAAATGAAAACTCAGCCTAGCAAAGCTAGCCTATATACACACTAAAGAACTGAGACTTAATAATTTTAGCAGTTTTAATTGAAAATACAAATGGGACTAGCATGAAAATTCAGTCTTCCCAAATCTGGAAGGAAATTAGGAAAACGGAAAATCCCCAGAAAACCTGATGAAGCAAACTTGGAACACAAGATGACATATAGCATTCAATGCAATTAAAAAAACCCACAAAGATACACAGTGTAAGGTGAATACCTGTCATATTTTTCTGTCCATGTGTCTTCTATGTTTTTAAATCTATCCTGATCAAATTCAATTTCCCATTGCAAAATATTTATTTCCTGTGGAAACAAAACAAACTTGCAGCAGCTCATCACAAGCCTCCCATTGAAAGGAAGAACAGGAACTGCTGGTGCTGATGTTGGCACTGGCAGAGATCTCAGTGACCAACGACGATGACAATCTATGATACTATTAAAAATAGATTTGGTGCAGACAGCAAAAAGTTTCTGCATCGCTGACCTATAAATTCTAGACCATGTTGCATGAACTAACGCTTTTCGTGGCTTATGACAAAAACAAACCCACGCTGTCACATTTCCCCGTCCCCTTACTGTTCCGTGGAAAGGTCACATAGGAAGAGAAACAAAGCATAAAACTCGGTTTAACAAGGTAGGTCAATGGCACCTTCCTCCTCCTCCCCATCTTCCCTATGAAAATTGGGTACCCATTTCTTAGACTTGTTGGGAACTTCCAGCTTAATAACTAAGAAATAATGCAACTCACTCTGAATGACTGTGAAACTCACAACAAAGACCAACTGAAAGTACAGAGAGAACTGTAGTAACTTTCAGGTATTGTTTGTACACACTATAGCATGAAAACATTGAGATCAAAAGAGTTACACGTGCACATTTTCCCTGTCTAGTAAAAAGGATTAAGAATACTTCCAAAAAACCCCCTGGAACTAATGGCAGATTTGTACCGATTTAAATAACAGTCAGATAACCCCTTATTAATAGAAATGGATTTCTGTTTTTGCACAGGTGTGAAGGAAACATGCACCCTTACCTTTTCTAAAGTTCTCTTTTCTTCCTCAGTTTTTTGAAGCATTGCTTTTGTATGACTCGTGGCTTTATTAAATTCTGCCTGAAAAAAAAAAAAAACAACAAACCACCAAAACCACAACTGTGTCAAATCCTGTAATTAAGTTTACTTAATTTGCCTTTAGCCCAATTTTCAGTTTTACATCAAGAGAAGTTCACATTCTTAGTTAAACAGGACTGTGCAGAATTACAGACACCAGCAACTTGCTTATAAGTCCCAGTGGGTTCTAATTTCGAGTCACTAAATAGCTATGTTGCATAACAAACTTGTATTTCAAACCCATAATCTTTTCTATTGAAAAACACAGCGTAGTTTAAAATGAGATGATGGCTTCTTTAGGGCTTGTCCACAAAATCAGCTCTTAAAAAACTGGTTACAACATACTTATACTTTGATCCAGGTGTAACTTACTCAGAATATCTGAGGGTATAAACTGCAGAACGATAAATGGGTTATGCAAGAAGGCTAAAAACCAGGAACTGATTTCAACATAATTCGATGTGATAATGAATAAAAATATTACAAACTGTGAACAAAAGACTGACCTAACATTTAACGTATACTGTCCTCTAAGACAACAGATGGAGCAGTCAACTGAAAATATCTATGCTTTGCAGCAGAATTTCAAGCACTGGCAAAATCTGTAATTAAAAGGATTGGAAAGAAGGCCTTATTCTTGTAACTTGAATAGATAAATCTTCAAGGATCCTCAAAGATAAAATTATGAGAATCTGCTACAACAGTAAAGTCTTCTTAAATAACTGCAATGGTACCATGCAGAAAAAGTAGTAAATTGTAGAAGCTGAGTCTGTAGACACTCGCAGACTCAATGCTTTAAATTACAGCCCTGGGAATACCTTAAGGTTTGGGGGGGTTTGATGAGGAGTGGCAGGAAGTTTTCTTCTGTCTTCTTCCCTTTACCACTAGGTACCTAAATGATTTCTGAACAACTCCTACCATGCTCTGCAGAATTCTTAGGGCTTCGTCTTTTCCTTCAAGCTGTCTTTGTGATGCTTCAAGCTCAACTTTCAAAATTTCAACTTCCTGAAGCAAAATAAAATAGGTACACCGAGTAAAAGCCAAGGTAATCCTGTTAAAACTCGACTGTTAAGAGCAATGTAAATTTTCCCTCTTCAAAAAACAAGTATGATTCTTTTCTGACTAATAGCTTGCTTGCGATGAAGAAATGTTAACAGTACATGTTAGCACAAAATCCTTAAAGAAGCATAGTTGTAATTACTATTTTTTCTGTTCTCTTCCAGTGTATTTGGAAAATAAACCACCAAATACTGCAGTTCTTCCTTGCTAAAGAAGTTGTATGTACACAAGTACACCTGTACACAGGTCTGGAGCTTTAAAATAAGTATGCAAAACAGCATAGCAGATATACATGCAGGCAAATACATGCAGCAGATACAAACATAGTAAATATTACAAATATATACTAAAATATAAATGCTACATTAACATAATGTACTATATATTATACAAAATACCCATACTCCATAGCACAGATATCATGTTAGGACCGTTAGATCAAACCCACTACTTCTCCAGAACAAAACACCACCACAGCAACAGATTCCTGCTCCAGACATGCCCATCACATCTTTATGCTACATTCTCCCCTTCAGAACAAAGTTTTTCAATTTCCAAGTGTTAAAAGGAAATTTACTGCTTTGTATGCTTATCTTTCCTTAACCCCTATGTAGGTCACTTAATTGTTCACTTGGGGTCATACAAAACTTTTTTCATAGTTCTTCCAGTTCTGTTACTTCAGCAATTGATACTGAAATTGTATCTGGGAGCACTGGCAAATTATCAGTTTTGTCTAATTGAAAATTAGTAAGGTTCCTTGACTTTTTAACTTGCTGCACACTGAAGGTTCTCCACGCTAAGAGCTTGAAAATGACCTACCACGGGCTATCCTGAGGTTAAAGAACACAGTGCGGATAAAGTATAAATCTTTACAGCTCAGATCTTTCTGCCTGGACTGATGCCAACACATCAACACGTTTAACCACAGTAAAATTAAAATTTTCTCAAAAATACAGTAAAACCCCAAAGACTATTCTGTTTACACTGCAGATTTTCAGGCCCAAAGCTTAATAAAAAAAAAGAAAAACCTACTAGAAAATGAGTACAATCCTTTTAATATTCTCTACATCTTTAAAAATCCTCCCCGCCCCCCGCCCAAAAAAAAATCCACAGTAAAAACTGCATCAACTGCATCTCACACTGTGATTTCCTGCTGTGATTTCTGGGCACAAAATTTAATGAGGATTCCATCTAGCGCTTTAATTTCAAAAACCTGAATTCATCCAAGATTCTGGACATGACAAGATCTTCAGCTGAACTAACACTGTGCTTTTCTTTGCTACTTTGAAAGGAAATAGAGATTTCAAGAGCAGCACACTTGGCACAGTTACCAACCTGTAGAGCTTCCTGAAGTTGCTGCTTTAGTTCTGCATTTGGCACTTCAGTATTAGATTCTGTAAGATTGATAGGAGATAGTAAATAATTAGATACTAAAGTATTTACAAAAGAAAACACGCAAATTTGCTTTACCCTGAAAACAGCTAACGTTCGGAGGTGAATTTTCATCTTTGTTTTTTTTTCTTCTGGAGCTAATACACAGATTTAAGAAATACATAAATACTAAGCTCAAACACATTGTTTCATAGTTAAAGAAGTGAAATGGGAAAAAAAGATCAGTTGTAAAAAAGACCTAAAATAAGGATAATTATTTTAGAATTAAAAAAAAAAAATCCAAGAAAATTGCCATCTTGATTAAAAAAATTATTTCATTTTTTACATTCTGTTCAGATAGTAACTTTTCAACAACCAAACTAAACACAAGAGTAGCTAGCACTATTTAGAAGTAGGGGCAATATTCAAGAGACAAGGATCAAGTACGGTGGTGGAGTATCCCACAAGATCCATTATTCCTCCAAACAAGCAGTTGCTACTGGTAACGTTTTTCTTAAACTGAGCATTGCAGAGATATGTTAAGATGCAGCCTCCTACTAAATCAAAGTTGGGTTCATGTGGACTTCAGTCATGCTTTCATGGATATTGCTGCGTGAAAGACCTGGATCTTTCTCATCATACAGGGACCAGCAGAAAGACCATGAAATCAACAGGACTTAACGCTGCTCTCTTAACATCTCACTGAAGATGCTGAAACCAATAAAGAATAATTACATGGCTTAGCTTACTGCAGTGTGTGGAGAGGATAGTGGGGACTTGTTCTAAAGGAGAGAAATAAGCAAGTTATACAGAAATACTTCAGTTAAAATACTTAAAATGGCTAAAAATGTAAGGCAAAGCATCTGAAGTGTAATGAACAGCACTGCCTGTATTTGATGTTATTCACAGCAGTGTTGTCTTCACAAAAATATTAATGCAATGCCAGGAGGACAGAGATGTGCAGGTTCTAAACCCAACTTCTTAACCTCAAAAGTAGGGCAATTCACAAATTTCAACTAAATAGTAAACAGGACTTTGAATATTTAGCCATAAACCTTACATACAATCTCTAGGAATACACACTTAAACAAACCAGGAATCCAAACGATTCAATTTCATCAAGTCAGCAGTTCAATTCAATTTCAGCAAGTCAATTTCATGTGTATATTCAGAGAAAAAGCAATGCTGTCCCGCACCACAGGATGCTTTTTGCTAAATGTTATTTTCAAACACAAAACTAAACACTTTATGAATGGGCATTTTATACCAAGAAGGGCCACAGCCTCATTCACTGCAAAGCACTTCTGCAGTTAATGTTTTGGGAGGAAGATCTAAGAAGATCTAGGCATTGAGCGTCTCCTTTTGCGACACTAACAGCAGACGCAGAGGCTGCACCAGCTAACTCAAGAGGCTGCGCTGGATCCCTGCAGGAGTGCAATGCACACGTACTTCTTGGAATCCTTCAGAGATTTCAAAGTGTTTTGGCAAACGGTTTAAATTAAACTTGGTGACACCTTGCTGAACTATGAGGCAGTTTTGCTAATAAGAGATTTTTCTCATAGAGAATAATTAACTTCCAAATGACTCTTACCGCAGCTATTCTGTTGGGCTGAACTAGTAACAGGCTTTTTGGATGATCCATCATAAAAACTGTTCCGTTTTGAAGCAGGAAGAGCTGCGGCATCACTTTCTTCCACTCTCTTTACTGACAAGAGAGAATTACAAACCTTTCCAGATCCCTTCCTAGATCTAAATGAATAGGAGTTTTGTAAATTCTCCCCTTCATAAACACCTCCAGGTCTTCTCCCAAGTCCATTTCCCAAGTCTCCACACGTCATGTCATCCTCTTCTGCTTCCTCCATCTTCTCCTCCTGTGTTTTTTTTTTTCCTATTGAGGGCACTTCACTTACTGGCAACGTGAGCAGTGCCTCCTGCAATACAACAAGTATTTTATCTAGAAAAACAGAAAAACTCCGTAATTAAAGCAGCAAAACATTAAAGACTAAAATCTGAAGCCGTTGGTGTGTGGCTGCTTCTAATATGGGTTCGGTCTGCCGGAAAACGTCACTCCCGTTTTCTGCACGGTAGAACATTAAAGCATTAAACATTAAAACAAAACAAAAACAACAAAAAACCAACGTTAAAGTGAAACCTCCGGCTGCGGACGCATCTGCCGGTGGGAAGGAAGATGGGGGCGGTGGCCGGGTGTCTGTGGAAGCGCCTCGGTGAACCCCCC
>VZSZ01004468.1:1225-17677 GCA_013398815.1 Ibidorhyncha struthersii | reverse complement strand
GGAACCAGGACACTTATTTAGCATCTACTTGCAGGCACAAGGCAGACTGCTAACAAAATGTGGATGTCAGCAGTAAGCAGAGAATCCACTTGTTACCCTATGTGGCTGTATGCTTCCCTCTAAATTAACCCACTAGGTGAATCAGATTTGCTCTTTGGCAAAGAAAATGAGAGTGAAACCTATCTTGGACTTTATCTGTACAACTCCTCCAGTCAAATTTAGATGTGTGCTCAAGTCCCTAAATGCTGGTATAGACAGACCTCGAAGGAAGGCTTTCTGCCAGCTCCAGTTAATGAAATTTAACATCTTGGCAAATGTTAGTTTGGTTCATTTGTCACTGTTTCATGCTCACTTTTGTCACTTCTGCAAACATGAGCACAAGGGAGTATCCCTTAGGAAACTGTATCTAGCTCAGATCATTACATCATCTTTCTGTACGCACTGCAGGCCACCAAACGCACATCATACCAGTCTTCTGTTCTCTGCACTCATGTACCAGGTCTTGATCCCTGTATTTAGGGTATACAACAGCATAGGCACAGAACAACTTCTTAGCCTTCTCTGATGGAAACACATAGCACCTTCTTCACTCAAACAGATCTATTCAGTGTCCATGAAATGGTTTATTGGGGAGAGGCTGGATGAACAAATAATAGGAATCAGGTAGTAGGAGCAGTGCTCTGCCTAAAGGCAGCCATACTGTGGGAAAGGAGACTGTCAAAGACATTAGACTGAACTGTATTTTGGGATGAAATATTCTAGTAGTTAGGTTTTGCAAAGCAGCATCTGCTTTTCTGTATGCAGAGGATTTGTTCCCTTTTGCCTGGAATTAGAATGACCCCAAGTTGACTGACGGTTTTGGAAGGTAGTAAAGTGGCACTATGAGCTCTTTTTCATAGAGCCACGAGACTTGTAGGCATATAGTAATAATCTAGCCTTGCCAATGTTCACTTAGCAGAGAGGTCTTTTAACAGCTGCACTTCCTACTTGACTTTGTGAATTTCAAGTCTAGAAGACTCCTAAGGCAACATGATTTCTGTTCTGTGCCTTAGAGGAATCCATGCATCCTGTAGCTGGTTTCTGACCCTCTTAGGCCTTGTGTTTCACCCCAAACTTTACTTCAGCAAGATGCTTGCTGGTTTACGATGGTTTGGGTTTTTTTTCCTGCTCCAAAATATGAAAATACGCAAACACACATCTGTGTTGTTGCACAAATGCTCTGTAGCCAAAAATTGTTAATTATTGATATAGCAAAAAAGAGCAACAGAGATGATGACGCTCATGAATTTTGTATCACTTGGAAATGAAAATCTGTTAAAACTTTCTAGGATTTTAGAAGCAAATTAGCATTATCAGATTAAAATTTGGCAATAAAGTCCACTAATTCTAAGCACTGTCTTTCACCCATCTTCTTCCATTATACAGGGTTTATGGAAGATACCAGGCCCTTCTTTTGCGAGGATTGTGTTACATTGTTATGTGCAGGTTATTCCTTTTGAATTCTCTGTGTTAGGGTTCAGGACTACAACTAGATATAGACCCAAAATAATCAAGACAAGATGCTGCAAGTGTGGGACAACAGCGGCAAAACCTATGTTTTGAAATAATTTTTCAGTTAACTCTGGGTGCTCTGCTTCACAGTGAAGAATAGGGGAGGGGAAAAAAAAGATATTGTGGAAAGAGAAATGTTGAGTCATTTTAGTGGATGGGAGCATAGGCCAATGTGTGACTGATTTGCATGGACAAAGGGACTTGAAGTGGTTGACATCTACTAATCAAAGAGAAGCCACTGGACTGCATAGGTTGGAGAGTTGGATCAAGAAGGTAATCCATATATCATCCAAAGTCATCCCTCTTAAAGCTTGAAAAGTGCTTTTTTAAAAATCTGGTCCCGTTTGGATGTCTCTAGATAAGCTCCCCAAAGCTGCAATGTGCAGGATTGCTGGATATGTTACAAAATCCTAGTGGCAGAGAGGGCAGTGGCTTGGTTTGTCTTATTTTGATAAAGTCTCAGACATACTGCAGGGGTGCTGATCTTACCTAGAGTGGCCTCACTCCAGCTTGCTCCTGCTCACCAGTGCCACATCCAGTGGATTCTGGTCTGTAGTTTCAAATTTGTGGAAAGCTTTAAGTAACCATCACCTTTGGACACTTTATATAAATCTACCTTAATAAAGTTTCTGCCATTCCTTCCTAATAAATTGTATGTTACCTTTTCTTGCTCTTCCATATTTATGCCATACTTCTGTACCTTGACCTGTCTCAAGGGCCAGGTTAAAAAAGTGGTAGAATTCTGGACTGGTACTGACCTGTCCAGGTTTAAAGTCCAATCTCCTGTCACTGATCACTGATGCCCAATTCACAAAATAATTGCATGAGGTCCTCAGGTTGCTCCGTTAGCTTTTGGAGTCAGTGAACTGAGGTCTCTATGAGGAGACTTTCTGTAGCAAGGTTGAGAAGACACTTTTTTCCTGACAGAAGAAAAATACACTGAAGTAACTCAGATTTTTCCAAGGCATGTGCAGTGTGAAAGGTATTTACAGACTAGGTATACATAGTGTGAGAAAGAGGTCATACTGGCCTCTGGCTCATTCATCTCCACTTGCAAGCTAATATAGCTATCCATAATCAGATGTAATTAAAACTGTGTAATGCCACAATGCTATCAGTATATTCGATTTTACATTGTGCTGTATTTTAATGTAAAACTAATCTTGAATACTCACCTGCCCTTCACCTGTCAGATATAGTTTCATATGTACTCCTGAGAAAATCTGCTTGACCTAAATGTGTAACATTTAGAAATCTTAAAATATTTATAGTAATTATTCTTTGGTTTTAATATGTTATTCAATTTTTTCAGATAAAAATATGGACTCATGAGGAGGGTGATGTGTTGTCATTCAAAGTAGAAATGCAAGTGAAGATACAATCACATCTAGCTTTTTCCCTTTTGTCTGACTTCACATTCCGCCAGCAATGGGACAAACATTTCTTGTAAGAACTTATGTTTTCTTTAAGACTGTTGAATCCGCTGACAACTAACCTTTTACGATACAAATATTTTTTGAGATGTTGTCACTTTTCTACCTAATTAAGAAGAAATTGCTATAAAAAGTTGACATTAAAGATTCATTAGTCAAAGTATGGATTGGGTTTTTATCTCAAAAATAGAATATAATTTCTCCTAAATCTGATTTATAAATACGGTTTCCCTGGACTGTCAAAAGAGAGAGCTGGGACAGAGGTTACCCTTTTCTAAAATGAACAAAATTTCATGCCTAGACAAATGTATGCTGAAAGGGTTAATTTGAGTAGGTTGCATATAACTTGAAGTTGATATAAAGTGCATGCTCTCTGTAAGAAGCAATGCAAAGCTGTGGACTCCATGTTTGTGTTGTTTGGGATGCTGATGCTCAGCTTCATCATGCAGTCAGAGTGAGAAATCAAGAAATGGGGATCTTCAAAATGCACATTTTAAGAAAAATAACATAAAGCGTATCTGAATTGGAGTGCATTTCAGAATGGCAGTAAAAGGTATTTGGCTTTTTTAATTTGCCTTATATGGTGTAGAATAATGGCTAGAGACAATTTAATTGATATGATACTAATTTGATTTGGTGAACATTCTCTTAAAGGAGAAGCTTTTTCAGGTAGCATTCTATCCTGAAAGATTTTTGTCAGAGGGTGAAAGTGGAAGCTTAGGGTTATTTGAAAATTTACAATCTCTTCTGAATTTATGGCTTGTAACAAATGAAATCTGAAGAGGTATTACATTGATTTTCCATATCTACAGTGAAAATTTCAGGTTTCTTATGACTACCATGAAGACTGATTGACTGGTCAAAATGGNCTACCATGAAGACTGATTGACTGGTCAAAATGGAATACCAGCTCAGCAGTGCTTATTGCTGAGGCAGTAGAAGCTGAAATTAAATCAATTAATTCATGCCAGTGTAAAGGAAAATGCTGATTTTTTTTTGTAGTCAGAGACAGTGGATCAGTGGATCAGTATTTCCAAGACAATGAATGAGTGTTTCCTACCCAGGTGGCCCTGTCTAAGCAGAGTAGAACACAACTTTGAATAAAATTTTACAGATGTTTCCTGACTGTCTTTCCTATGGTATGTCAGATGGACACTGTTCGGTCAGTCAGCAAGTAATGCAGCATGCAAGCTAATGTCATTCCAAACAGGAATCAACAGTACGCAGAAGACATTGCTCCAGCTACCTTGCAGCAGTTCTTAACAATTTTGTGGAACAGAGAGGTGGTGTCAGATAAGGTGTTGCAGAAAACCTCAGTTTTCACTCTGTGTTCCTCTAGATTCCTTGCTGCTTGAACATGAAAACCAGAGACTTAATGTTAGGATGGAATATATGTTTGTACTGTGTTCTTTGAAAGAGATGCTATTGCATACATCAGGATCTGCATGTGTGTATTAAATGTATTTGCAGAACTTGTAAGGTCCTCCAAGCTGTGAATGAAGAGGAGAAAATATATTATGTTACGTCTCCACCCATGACTGGCCATAAACCCAGAGACTTTGTGATTCTTGTGTCTCAAAGGAAACCCTGTAAGCCAAAGTGAGTATGCAATTTCAAGTTTAACTGTGAGCACTTTGGAGCCACAGTTTTGATTACTGTTGACCTTTATCTGGACCTGTCGTTGAGTAACAAAGATGATGTTTTATTTTTTAAGAAATTATATTAGTATCTGATTTAAAATACAGTGTGTTGATGCCTGAGTTTGCACAACCTGATTTGTTTTGCAACGTGAAGGTGCGATGAAGTAAATTCAGAGCATAACAGATTTGTGGTATAGTCCAGTATTGCTTCTTTGATAGTGACTCTTCAGGAGTGGTCTATTGTGAGGGAAAATAGGCCAGAATTCCAAATAGGCAATTTGGAAAAAGCATGTCCTAGAGGGCCTGTCAATGTGCTGAAGCACATAACTAGGAGTTGTTTGTCTGTTTGTTTGTTTGTTTCAAGTGACTTCGTAAACCCATTTAATGTAATTCTGGAGATTTTCTTATTCAAGGAGGTGCTTCACCTTTCTTGAAACCTTTATACATTTACTGCATCAGTAAATTTTGTTGCTGAATTTGGTTTTAAAAGTCCCTTGATCAGTTTAACATAGATTTTTTTTCATTAGCTTTTCTTTTGTTCTTGCATAATGAAACATGGATGTATGGGACCATTTGGTGTATCTTATCATTCTTTATTCTCAATTTCCTTTCTTCTATTCAGTAATTCTTCATGTTAACAGAACATTACTTCTAAAAGGCAGTATTCTGGACTGTGCTTGCTTTCCCCCGCCCCCACCTCAGAACTGAAGCATATCTATGTTTGCTAAGGCCATGCTCTAAGTCTCCTCGTAGGGGTTGCTCCTAGGCCCTGGTGGTGTAAATGTGGGACGTGGAGAGCAGGATAAATAAAGGGGGTATTGTTATGTGGGTGGTTGTTCTGTGGCTTTCCACAAAAATCGTCTTGATTGGAGTCTGTGACAAAGACTTAATGAGACTCAAGAGAGATGAATCCTTTAACATATGTCTTTAAACATACAGGAGCTTGTTTGCCTTCACATGAAAGTGACATCTTCGGTATAGCTGTAGTCATTTATGTGTATCTTTTTTAACATCTTGTTGAAGAAGTGTTTGATTCTTCCCGTTGCCATGCAGTGAACCCTACATAGTAGCTGTAAAGTCAGTTACCCTCACGTCTATGCCACCTTCTCCAGAATACTGCAGAAGTGAAATCCTTTGTGCTGGATTCCAGATCTACAATGACAACAGCTTCTGTAAGGTGAGTAGCTCTGCAGACTTCAGCTGTGTCTCTTTTCCTGTAGTAGTACATGTGGATATAATCTCATTCTAGCTGACAGCCTAGAACAGTAACTGCAATACAACAAAAAAATGAGTCAGTTTCCCCAGAGTTCAGTGTGGTTATTAAGACATTCTTTATTCCACAAAGTGGAATCTGTCTTGCCCAACTTTGGCCAATCTGAATGTTAGGAATGAAATCTGAACTAAGCACTGGAGATGGCCAGGCACCTCCAGTCATTCATTCTAGAAATGTATTTTAGGATTGAAGTTGTGCATATCTCTTCGCTGACTACAGAGAAAGTCCAAGGAATGAGTTCAGATTGACACTTAACTTTAGCTTTCATATGTCAGAAATTATGCAATCTGAATCCCGTCTCTGGACCAATAACAATGTTCCTCTCCTGTTCTTTTCCATGGGAAGGCTATTACTTTTTTATTTGAGGACAGACATTTCTGAAAACATACAGCAGCTCTCAGTGGCTGGGATTTTTTTTTCAGGCAACCACTTTGTTCACAGAGCACATATATTTAATGGGTTACACATAACGTTTCTTGCTGCACTGCTGTGTACATTTACAGATACTTGAGGACCTGGCAGTAGTGAGGACACTGAGACCATTATTAAAGTACTGTAAAAAATGCATGCACTTTTTGCAATTGCTGCCTTCAGTTTCAGAAGCATTATGTGTTTCAATTCACATCTATAAAAACTTTGATACTCATCTAGGCACTGCAAAAAATGGCTAACTACTGCAGTCCATAGGCTTTTTCTGTTTAATTTATTTTTGTTTAAACAGGTGTGTTACTTCAATCAAGTGACATCAGGTGTTATGCCTTACTTAGCTGCAAATCTTACTGGTTCATCAAAATCCATTGAAGACACTGCTTTGGAATGTATAAAGTTCTTGGAGATGAGAGGCAGGAAGAACTGGATTTAAAAATTGATTTCTGAAGAGACCAGTACTGGTTTAAATTCCTGCATGTGTGTTGATCATTTTCATACAGGTTAGATACTTGGGATCATGTAGCCAATATTGGGCTTGAGCCTGAGAACATCTACTACAAGCATCTTCTATCAAATTAAGATTAGGCCTTAGGCTCTAAATTGAATTTTTAATTTTAAAAAGATTAAGGGACAGATTCCATTCTTGATTGCATTAATAAATTTTATATAAATGGAAGCAGAACTTGGCCCTGTAGAACTGTAGCTCATGAGAGTACTTCACTATTTCAATGTTATATTGAACATGATGGCATCCAGCCAGTTTTAGATCAGTAAATACCACCCTGTCTAATTTGCTGAGACGTGGTGCTGCTATGAGCTATTGCTCATGCAGTGCTCTGACCTGGTTGTCCAGGTTCTTGCGCATCCATTATATATAGATTACACCCTATGTAATTTAGTGTTTGCTAATTTTTGTGCTTTATCTGTTAATACTTGTAGTTTATCTGTGACTTCAATAAATTATTGTTTCTGAGGTTACAAATCCATGGTAAATTTTATTACAGTATCTCTGGAATGGCTTTGGACATTGTTCCAGAAAGACTGCTTTGTAGTGATGATGGGGGCTGTTGGCCTCTTTCAGAAGTGCCGTGACCTCCAGCTGGCGAGTTCTATTCAAGAGTGCTCTGCTAGCGTTGAATAAATGCAGAACAGCAAGACTCTTGGACACACTCCCTCACCAATGAAAAGGGAGAATGGTTTCAGAGGTTTTATTGTGGTGTGTCTACTTTGTTTTCTGCCCTTAGTTTTGCTCAAAGAAAGCCTTATTCAAAAAAATGCGTATGGTCATCAGTTAGATCATAACATGGATGCAGGAGTGTTAAGAGAGTCAAAGCAAGTGAACTGTAGCAGTGCTCTTTTATCTTACTGTAGTCTCATAATTGGTAGAGCGAGAGCTCTAGGGGTCTGGTCCAGTTCCCACTTAAGTAAATATGTCTTCAGTTTAAAAAAATTAAAGCTTTCACCAGTGATTTATAGGTTACAGCATGCCCGCACATTTTGTGTATGGTGTGTCTACCAAGTGCAGCAGCAGAGACACCAGCTGCAGCCCTGGAAGCCCTCTGGGTACACTGGCACGGTGAGTCACCTGGCCTCGCAGCAAGACTGGCTTAGCTTGGGTACAGCCTGCACCGTTAGCAAAATCAGCTGTAGCGAGGGCTGGCCACTCTATGCCACACAACATAGGGACACGTTTGCACGATTAATAAGAAAAGTAAAGCACGTCCTGGTCTCTGGCTCCAAAGGAGACTGTAGATTCAGGTCCTGATTTTCAGATCATTTTTATCACGTGGGTAAGGGGCAATATCTCAGCCTAAAGAGTGAGGACAGCAGCCTCAGGGGAGCCCCCTCCACAGGGGGCTTGCTTGCCCCCTCCTGGCCTGCCTGGTCCTGGAAGGTTCCAGGCCCCCTCAGTGGACCAGAAGCTCAGCTCTCGGCATCCTGCCCATGCTTGCCGTGTGTGCGGATGATAGCAGACAAGCTCTTGAGTGGGCATTAAGTCTCCATGGTCCCAATTTTTAGCGAATAGAGACACCTAATGTTCAGCTCTGAATACAGGCACAACACATCAAACTGCCTGCACCGAGCATTTATCAGCTGCTTGAGTAGCTTCTTATGCAGCTCAGGGTATAACTTGCCTTTGGAGACACTGAACTTGGCTGTGGGGCTACCACAAGGGCTAGCTGGAGAACACTACTGTTTCTGAAATGGTAGTGTTCTGCGGAGCTCAGGCCTACATGAGAGGTTCTGGCCTCCGCCCCCAACACTGAGACCTGGGCCATTGTAGTGCCACACATCTCTGGGCGCGTAAGGAAGTGTCTTTTTGACATAGACCAAGGATTGTATTTTACCTTCTGTGCAACTGCTAAGACAAGGTGATTCAGGTTTCTGGCAACACAAACTTTGCTTAAATTCTTAATTATTTGCCTAACTTTTAAATTTATTTGTGGGTACGATGCATCTTTACATGCAGCACCTTTTACATTTGCTTTTCAAATAGCTTTAACTACACGTACCTTTATGAAATCACCTAGAGATTAGTAGATGCATTTAACAAATAGTCTTGTCCAGCAGTTCCTGATGATTGCTAACCTGTACAGCTGTTTTAGAGTGCAGTACCTCATCTCCCTCAGCAGTCACTGAGGCTGGGGACAAGAGGGAGGCGTACGTGCTCCCAGCCCCAGGCAAGCAAGCACCTGTGTGACTACCTGAAAACAGCTGCTGCCTCTATACTGAAATCCTTGCAGAGATGGTACCCTGTGATTTTCTAAGTGAACAAGTCCATTATTTCTTCTCAGGGGACAACAACAGAGCACTAGTCAGGTATAGGAGCCCAACAAGTCTTTTTATAGTGCAAGATGGATCAAAGCAACAGATAGGAAACTCAAGGCTGAGTTTGTTTGATGGTTGTTAGGCTCACTGACCCCCAGAGGAGCACTACAAGGAGGACTGACTGCATCACTGCACTGAAGGGAAGGCTGGGCTCAAAAGGTGGGCAAGCTGGATACTAGCGTGCCCTGCTTGTGCTCCACCATTTCCAGAAAAAAGGTTAATCCACCGCTTCTTGCACCATTTCTTTTGCCAAAACTGCCCTCTCAGTCATCCTGTTTTTAGCAGTCCCTTTCGCCAAGCAGAAGTGGCAGTCTCAGCTGTGAGAAGGGAACAGTGAATTTTCTTTTCCTCCAAGATGTGTGTCGTACACCATGTAACTTAGCAGCCTGCCAAAGGTACGCTTCTGCCTCAGCTTGCAGTAGCACAGCTGGGGGCCCATGTCTTACTGAGGGCTGCGGCAGCCGTCTCCTCAGGAGCAGAGGCTGTGCGCTGAAACCACAACCCCCACACCAACCCCTTATCTGGGAAGTATTGGCACCACTAAAAAAGTCAAGGTGCACAGCTTCAAGTTCTTATGGGTAAAAAAACATGTTACAGTATCATGGAGTTTTTAAAGACTGGAAATTATCTAAAAAGACGCTTTTTAAACAATATACTTATTTCATATAATAGAAAGGGAAACACTTTTTAAGCTGAGATAAATGTCTGTTGCAAAATGTCCACATTAAAGTGATGCTGCTTTGTGCTTTAATCCAATAGTTAATTAAAACTGTAATTAATCCTTGATTTCATCCACATCCACTCCTCCATTTAAATGTGTGCTCTGATTATTATGAATTCAATATACGCACCCTTAGTCAACTCAATGTGTCTTTGTATCTAGAGCAGAACCAGGAAATCTAAAGTAAGATCTCTAACTATTGTATTCTTTAGCAGCGTTTTATTAAAAATAATTGACATGTACAAATACAAAATATATGCACACCATCAAAACCCCGTATTTGTTTTTTGCTGTAAGAAAAGTACATTCCAAACCTGTGATTTCAGTGGCTGGTCCTGAGAACCTCAAACCCCAGCCCTGAGCTCAACTTTGCTCTCTGGTGTTCCTTCTGTGTTCTCACCAAGGCGGTGTATGCGCCGTTAGGACACTTATTGGAAGGGTAAATTAATTCTTCAGAAGCAATAACTTTACCACCGTGTAGCTTTCCCCAAAGGACTGTTGCTTATTACTGTATAACGCAAGCTGAAGTTTTTCGAAGGCACAGTTAAGATTTTAGGGACAGGGAAGTACTGCATTTGTCCGACAGCCACCAGAGCTGCCATAGAGACCAACAAAGCTCACTGTCGCAGGTGCCTGCCTACCCTGCACAGCAGAGCACAGCGTAGAGACCCTGCACAGCGCCTGCCCGCACTGCCCACAACTGTGCCAGGACGCTGATTCAGAGTGAAGTGCCCCGTGTGAGAAGAGCTTGAGGTGCACGTCTCCAGACCCATTGTGCTTCCTCGTTTGTCTTGGGTGAGATGATCAGCCACAAGTGAAAGCCGCTGTTGGCATAGGCTGAATTACTACAGCTTTCAGCAGTGAGGACATGATCCATGCTACACCAGTTGAGCAGGAGTTCTGGAGAAACTATGTGTTTAACTTCATTTCAAAAGTTTTCTTTCCTTTTTCTTTCTCTGTTTTGCATTGGCTTCGTAACTTATTTTTAGTATGTATGTTTTCCTAAGGCTGCAGTTTTTCAGGCTGCAGCCCCCATTTAAAAATAAATAAATCTGCCATTAAGCAGGCATGTGTAATACAAAGCAAAGTTTACTCCCAAACTGATCAAGGGACAGAAATAACTGAAGATTTTTGAGCACTTTCACTGAAAAAAGTAAAGAAACTAAGCAAGCTGTTCACTTGGTCTCTAACTCTTTTCAGGTGTTTTTCACCACAAATATCAGAGGAAGGGCATGATTCTGTTTCAATTAGTGAGCAAATACCCAAACGATCCAACATGCATCAACAATTGGGTTAATGCATGTACATATTTAGCTGAGCAGCGCTAACTGCACCCCCAGGCTCTACAGGCTATAGGGTTTACCTGATAGCTTCGCTACAAGACAGCTCAAGCTTGTACATACAGAGCAAGAAATCATTCTTTCTAAAAGGAGAAGGCAAAACCAAAACAGAACCCAACAAGCGTCTTTAGAAAATACCCACAATGCCTTTCAGAGAAATACTCTTAATAAGACCAGCATGGTTGCATTCATCTCTGATACGTAAAAACAGCACTCTTAAGGTAACAATACTGACCACTGAAACCCAGGAGTCACAGGCGCCCATGATAAAATGCACATACCCTGTTTGGTTACTGCAACCAGGTCCCTGTTAGGAGAAGCAGCCAGTTCCCTTCTTCAGAGGGCTGGCAGTGAGAGGGAATGTGACTCAGAGGGAAGGCAGTATTACGGCAGAGATATATATAAGTAAAATACCCACTTGCTGCATTTCTGTTGTTCGCAGCTTCTCAGTAAGCTAGGTGAGCCTGGGAGGCAAACTGGAAAAATCAGGGGGACAAAAAAAATAATTTAGCTGTAGCAGTCTGCTTGATTTTCTGGAACCAGCAGTCCATGCTCCGCAGTTACCACTCTGGAGCAAAGGGGTGCAGGATAACTGTGGTTTAGAGCCAAGAGGCCTTCAGAAAGTAACAACTTTGGGTACTTTCACTTTTGGTTTTTGTAGCTTTGGTGCTTCTGTAATTTCTTCATAATCTGCGCTCATTCCAATGGCCCATCGCCCAACCGTAACCTGATCTGTAAAGTGAGAAACAAGAGATCACAGAAAGGCTGAGCATTACCTTTTATACCAAACTTTCACATTTGAGGGAGATTTGAGCAACAAGGGCTTGTCATTGGTTCACCAAAGATCTATCAGTTTAGCTCTAGCTCTGAAGCCAACTCTCTTTACACAATGTTGTTGGGTTCACTTGGGTTTTTTTTAATGTTTTGTAAACTCCCTTTCTTCCCCCACACAGATTGTCAAGGTTCAGAAATCATTACTGTTTTTTCCTGTTTGACTGTCCAAAGAAGCACTCAAAAGAGTATGCAAACCATACATTAACAACTGTCTCGTAAGTCCTAGTAACTCTTATGATGAAGGTTTTGGAGTATGTCAAGCAAAAACTAAACTTGGAGGCAGAATAGAGCAAAATTTACATTTCTCAGTTTGCATCCCTGCATATAATCAACACCATCTTTTTGATGTTTGAATGCTATTTAGACCAAGTAACAACCCTTTCCTATAGAAAACACTACTAACCAACCTCTATTTCTTTTCCAATATACAACCTAATTTTGAGAGCAAATCAAATTATACCAAGAATATTCCATGGATAAATTAATGTTGACTTGGATTAACTTTTGTATATTAAAGCAGGCCAAATAACTCCATCCGAAGAAACGATAAGCTGTAGTGCCTAAACAATTTTGCCAGCTACCAGCTATCTTCCTGTAGTCAATCTAGCAGTACTTTGCATCATGCAAACTGATTTCAAAGAACATTAAAATTCTTACCAGTGGTGTCACAGTTCCAATTCATTCAACTATTTTTAACCAGCAATACTAGTTTTGAAACATCAGCGTAAGGACGAAGATGTCCCTTGGGAAATTAAACAACTTTATCAGTCTTCATTATGGACACAAAAGTCCTCAAAGAAATGGAGGAAAAAATGCCAGATCCACTTCACCTGTAATTAAGAGTTCTGCCAGAGAGCAGAAAGGCTTGCAGTGGACCACACTAACAACTAAAGACTGCCATTGCCTGCTAACAGCTGGCCCAGCTTTGAGCAGTGCCGTTCCCCACAAACGTTTCTTTTCTTCTACTGCATCTGCACAGGTTTTTGACTTACAGAAACTGCTAACTGCACAAAGGCCATTTGCGGTAAATGCCGTAAATGTGGCGTGGAGAAATCCAATGAGAGCTATGTTACAGGCCTTCAACTCTGCAGTCATCTGAGTGTTAGGCACTGCCCAACAATCTGCTATGGCTGACAAGTCTGGAAAAATTTTAAGGAGTCTTTTCATAGAATCACAGAATTGTCAAGGTTGCAAGGGACCTTTAAGATCATTCAGTCCGACTGTAAACCTAACACTGCCAAAACCACCACTAAACCATGTCCCTCAGCACCATGTCTATCCGTCTGTTAAATACCTCCAGGGATGGCGACTCCACCACTCCCCTGGGCAGTCTGTTCCAATGCTTAACAACCCCTCCTGTGAAGAACTTTCTCCTAATATCCAATCTAAACCTTCCCTGGTGTAACGAATTCATTTCCTCTTGTCCTAAATCATCTTGTCCAAAATCATCTTATTGATGAAACCAGTCTTGTTCTACAGCTGCTAAAGTTGTGAAGAGCAGCATGAATACTGGCTAACAAATACGCATTAGCTCATATTATCTTCAAAAACCTGCAAGCTAGATTTTTTTTTTTAACTGAAAATTTAAGTTTTGCATTGCAACTTAATGACCTCTCCATGTAAAAGCACTCATTCCCAAACGAAGGTCACCTTTGCTATTTGCAAGATTTCTTCTAAAACTCATTTCTCCTGATTGAAGCCAGGCAAAGCAATAAATGAACATTACTCAGCTGTGCACTCAGACTCCACTCTGTACACTCCGCTGCATCTCACCTGCATTCTGTTTTTCTGGACAGTCTTTTCTGAAGTGCTCCACAGAGCCACAAAGTTTGCAGCAGCCACCTGTTAAGAGAGAAAGTCGTCACTCATCTGGGAAAAAATAAACAAAAAACCCAAGCACAAAACAATCCCCCTATGCTGTTTTGCTCTTTTATCTATATTGGAAAATCTTGTTCTACTTTTCTGTAGTGGCAAGCTGTAAAAAAGATAAGGAAAAGTCCCTGTGGAGAAGTCTGCACTCCTAGGCACAATAAGATAACATCACGGAGCAGATACGCAGTCTGCTTTGGAAGCCTGCAAACACAGCGTCCTCTGTCCCTCTGTCTCCAATAGACAGACAGAGCTGTTTGTAATCAGATTGTTCTGTAAAGCATCCCATACTACAAATTCCAGTCACCACACACTGAATATTTCTGATTTACTGGAAGCGTTCTTTTTGAGAAACAAGCTGAATTCTGCTGAAATTCATATTCAAAGGAACTTTTGAAATTAATAGGAACTCCCGAGAGACAGGTAATCCAACTGCAGGTACTGAGTTACAAAATATAATACTCATAATCCAAACATTGAAAGTAGGAGCGATTTTTCTCCCAATTTAACTGTGCTGTAATATCACCCTTTTGAGCTTGCCAGACCTCAAGTTTCTACTGGGAGACAGAATGTTACTTGCAAGTGCCAAATCAGGCAGAACAGAATCTGAGTGAAATCTTCAAACTTAGATCACATTTCGCATTAAAGTCACTTAAACTGATGATGTCCTCTTTCTAGTGACAGTCCTTGTTTTGCGTGAACACCTCCCAAAGTCTTAAGCTATAGTTTGATAGTATGTTTTTACCACCTACTTTGGTATATGTGCACTGAAATACACACTGACTACATACATACAGCCTATTATGATTTTGTTTCTTTGTGCACCTCTTGAGATTGCAAGCACAAGCAAATTCTCATACGTTGTATCTCATCTCATTGTTTAACATCAAGCTTACAATTAAAACAGAAATCCCTAGGTAATCAATATGAATACTGAATTCCCCAGAATCTGCTTTTACCAGAGTAAAAGATAATGAGAAATTCCTTTTAGTCTGATCCTCATTCACTTACAATGTTACTTTGTTCTGCATCAGGCAAACATGAAAAATGTGTTTTGGTTTTAGTAAATTAGCACGCTCACCTTCGGCATACAATCCCTTGGGATTATCTGGACACGACCTTGACAGATGGCCCATCTCACCACAGATGAAACATTTTGCATATGGAAATGCCCCTGCAAAATCCCACACAGTTTATCATCCACACTAAAAAACTTTTATAAAGTCACAGACAGCTGTGAACACATTATAATTACAATATTATACTATACTATTTTGCTGTAAACACGATACTGTTTCTTATGCTGTTAGGTTCATTGTTATAATATTGTATTCCTTTAAATATATTAACCCATCTCCTCAGAACATTTAAATTACTAAACCAAAAAGCTTATATTTCAGTAGTCAGAAAACTTAGACCAAAGCACTTCGAAAAGTACAAATTTCTGAGACATACCAACGGCTGGATCTACTTTTGCTCTGCATTTGCTGATGTCATGTTCTGTGGATCCGCACCGGTAACAGATTCCTGTACCCATATCTTGACTTTCAAGTACTGCAGGACAATCAGCAACACCATGGCCAGGTTCTCTACAGTGGAAACATACCTTTGGAAACAAAAATTAAGTTATATGCATTTTCATAGACAGTTCACATAGCAAAACACAGCACTTACAGGTGGCATTACTGAAGAATTCACTTACTCCTATTACCTGATTATCACCTGCAGCCAGCGCACTTCTACTAGACCACTTGGCTGAAACCTTGAGGGTACTACCTCTAGTGTTAAGAACCAAGGTTAGTCTAACATAAAAAGACAAGATTCCATGAATGGCACTCAAAGACCTGAAAATCCGAGCCTGATAAGGTCTTCTGGCTTTTTAGAAGGCAAACATATCAAGGGATTTTCTCCTCAGGGAAAAACAGCTAGACAAAAGAGACATTGAACCCTGTCACAAAACAACTGTCAGTGGTCTATGCCATTAAACCATATTATTACGGATACTTTTCCCCTTTCACCAACACCACACTGTACAGGGTATTCATTAAAGGAAAACTGAGTGCCCTGGATGAATGATAGTATGTGGACTGCAGCACAATTCCCCAAGCTCTTAGTGCTGCAGCATTGCACCAGTCCTACAATTTACTCATGAAGAACTTGGATATCTCAAATTAGATATAGACTCTCTTTACTATAATCCTAGATTACATTCAGCATCAGTTCATACTGAGTGCATAAATTTGTGCTGAGATAACTGCTTTTGGACAGTCTCATTAGTCTGCTGGAGATCTCACTCCAACCCTCAAGCAGAAAATACTGCAGAAAGAGGCCCCAAAACAGCAGGAATATTGTACTGATGAATTACATAGAGAGATGCACTGAATTAATTTCACCCAGGAGACAAGAGAGGCAGGGAATTCATCAGAGGGTAGCAAGAACAGTGTTCAAGAGAAGAGCCACACTAAAGGCTAAGACTTAAGCTGAAACTCACTGTTTGTTTTGAAGTTGAGATACTCAAGTTCACTTTATTAAC
>VZSZ01004441.1:1522-23255 GCA_013398815.1 Ibidorhyncha struthersii | reverse complement strand
CAGACACAAGTTGGAACACAGGAAATTCCATCGCAACATAAGGAAAAACCTCTTTACTTTGAGGGTGCCAGAGCAACAGAGAGGTTGTGGGGTGTCCTTCTCTGGAGATACTCAAAACCCGCTGGGATGCATTCCTGTGCAAACTGCTCTAGGTGAACCTGCTTGGGCAGCGAGGTTGGCACATTGATCTCCAAAATAAAAAACTAAAGCAAAGAAGACATTCAGTAACTCCTCCTTCTCTGCATCCTCCATCACCAGTGCACCGACCTCATTCCGCAGTGAGCCCACATTTTCCCTAGTCTTCCTTTTGATACTGATGTACCTGACAAAGCCCTTCCTACTGTCCTTGACATCCCTTGCCAGATTTCATTCCAGTTAATTCTAAGTTCTAAATGAACTTTTGCAGATTGGAAAGACCTGGAAAGACCAAACAGCTGTTGAAGCAGTGCCTGAAACACTTAGAGATGACTAGATATTCCTACAGCATGGTTGGGGTTTTTTTCAGCACATCTTTTTGAGAAACATTTTACTGAAGCAAGTGCACGTATGTTTCCAGTGGAATTTTTTAGTATATCTCTTCCCTCATCAAAATTTTGTGACTATATTTACAAAAGGCATTAGAACCTATTTAGGAAGCTGTTGCTTAAAATGCAGAATTGTCTATTAGAGAAATTTTGGCTTGTATGCTAGCCTGTATTTCAAGGTGACTTGTCAACACCGGACAGAATCCTGCAAAAAGGACCAAATAAGATAACTTTCAGTAAAGTGTTAGAATATGCACCCTTCAGAAGACATCCCCAGGTCTGCTGTTATAATCACTGATGGAGAGAGTCTGATCCAAAGACTATTACACTGACTTTAACAAGACATTGTAGAACTTGAGGAATATTAGCACTGCATAAAGGGACAGAATTTCCTCAAGTTGATGTCAAATATTTGTCGGGAGCTGAGGGATGTGACAGATGATCCAACCACAGCTAGAGGTCATAAAATCTACCAGTGGATTAAATGTTTATGTTGCATAACCAACAAGCCAAGCTCCATTAAAATCACTGCTGATGAATAGAAAAGGAAAAAAAAAAATGTTACATGACAGCATCTTGATACCATTTGTAAATCCTGCTTCTTCAATCTAATCCTAAGACCCCTATAAAGAAACAGAACTTCTCAAATTATTTGATGAAGAAGCACATAATTTCCAGCAATGACCAGGCTTTCCTGGCAATGTGTAGAAAAGCGTCATTATGACCGAAGACATTGCTTTGCCTCCAATGAAATATTTTTTTCCCTGCAGTTTAGAAAACTGGAACATGGAACCACTGAAGATTTAAAAACCTTAATGTAGTACCTTCTTTGGTTAGTGCATGCAGAAAACTGATAGCAGGCCATTCAAATCTAGGTACAGCCAAAAGAAACTGAAGAGCATAAAATGCAATCACAATTCAAAAGATAGAAGGCCTTTTGCCAAATCTTTCAGAATACACCTTTATATTCCTAAACATTCCATAACCAAGGTCTACAAATGCCATTTTTTTAATTGTGTGTGCCAGAAGGTGTATAATGGACCTCATCTAGCTTTCATGAAACAGTGTTCTTTATTTTTTTGTGGTACTGCTGCAAAATATAAGGCACAAAATTCCCGAAAAATAAATCATTTAGGTAAGATCTAGCAAATAGCGGCCAGACAGCTGATGCTAGAAAGTATTTGAACATTGAGTGGGGAACCAGTTCATTGATGTGAAGTTATGAAATGTCTATTACTGATAAATATATATGTGTGTATGCATTATTAACATACAAGCTGCACAAATGTGTTTGAAAGTTACAAACCTCAACAGGAAAAAACTTGTAATTAAGACAATGGCAAATGGGATAACAATGAGTAGTAAAGCAGCGACAGAAAAATGAGAATTCTGATGTTTGATATGTACATCTGATGTTCTATCATAGCTAGAATGCTTTCTTGAACATCTGACATATTTTAATTACTAGAAAGTGTTATGTTTATCTGTCTATTTAATGTCCATTTATTTTTTTCTCTTTTATTTGTTGGGTAGGTCTATTTAACAGTTAGTGTAAAATCTTTCCTGTTGTAGTGTAAAAATTACCACTGCTAAGGACACCATTATCACTACCAAGCTAGTTTATTACAATTTGCCTTTTTGCTATCAATAATTGACAATTCTGACCATGGCTATTATTGAAAACTTATTTATTGAAGCATAGTAGTTAATGCTTTTTTCAATGAAAACCTCTTTGATTTTTTTATGGGACCATAATTGTCTAGGAATAAAGAATTCCACTGAAAATACTAGAGGCAGCTGAAATAAAATATTCTGGAAGAAAGAAAGGAAGCATAAGTCAGTAATCTTTACAGCCTCCCGTATTTTGAAATTTGAAATTTTTAATAGGATTTTCACTTTTCAGTCATCGTATTCATTGAATTCATAATGTGTCACAGTAGGGCTGTTCATTTATATAATTCAGTTTTAAACATTATTTCAACTCCTCGGTATGCCTTCTAATGCAAAAATATTAAATTTTGTAGGTAGGTCTCAATGTATTTATAAAATCTGGTAATTTGTAGTGCTTCCTAATGTATTGTATGCAGCAGTAAACAGTTCACAGAAGGTGGAATGATGTTAATCCTATATTAAGAATTCCGTTCAAATAGACAGTGTTACTTTAAACTTGGCAAGCTTTGTAGGTTTTTTTAATCATGTCACTGGTACATATTGCAACATTAACAGTACGTTTGCTGTTAGCTTGGTACACATACTGAAATGTGGATAGAGGGTAGAGGCACTATATCAGAAACATTGTCTGGTAGTAGTCACTTTTAGCCTTTGGAAGGGGTACTGACACTGAAGTGAAATGAGAAATTAAAATGAAAGACATTAGAGATTTTAAAAGTTGCAAGTTTGCAATGTGTCTGAAGACCCTTTCAGAGATTACTTTTTTTTTAAATATTAGTAAGTTTTGAAGCACAGAAAACTTAATATTATTTCATACAAATATAAGTATATTCATATTAGATGAAGAAGCATAAACTCTGGCTTTGTTCAAGCATGGCACAAGTACAAAGGCAAGTTAAATTTTTATCATGCTGAATCCGAATAGATCTACATAGAAATAGTACATTTTATTCATGGTCTTGGAAAGAAAAACAATGCTTCAAAGCTGAAAGATATTTTACAAATTTTGAAAATAGAAAAATTCTTAGGTTACCTCATAAAAAAATGACAGAAATATGAAGATTACAGAGGTGGTTTATTGTTTACATGATGAATGATGTGGCTGTCTTGAGATACATTTTTCCTGATGCTTAAAGTCTTTTTTCTAGGTGGAATCTGACATAAAGCTATCTGTTTTGCCATATAGTAGTAACCAATGAAATATTAACTCTTCTGTTTTGCAGCTCTGATGTTCACTTTCTGAAAAGTTCCAGATTGCTTCAGCAGCTCTTCTGCAGGTTTGCCAATACTTACGTACCTAAACAGCAAACCTATTAAGTCAAAGAACTTTTAATTCATATATGAGTTAAAATGTACATCACGGTAGATTCAGAAATGTTTTTAACTATCTTACCACATGATGTATTACATTGATCTTTCCTTTATTTCCGAGGAGGAACGTATATGAGAATAATCAGATTTTAGACCCTTTAGTCCATGTATAGTGTTGAGACAATGGAACCACAAAGCTGGTCTTTCTGTCAGACAATATTTTTCATGGACCAGCCTACCTGATTAATAAACAGAACTTTTCTCCAAATGCAGCTTCTGTTTTGAGAAAGTGGCTGCTTCTGGTTTCTGGGTCTGTATTGTTATATGAATACTAATTTTCTAGGTTAGGCATGAAGATATAGACTCATGATAGCCACTACAGAGTATGAAGTAATTCTTTCTTTAGACAGAGAAAGTGAGGAGAAAAAGGAGGCTTTTGAATAAAACACTAAACCATTTTGGCAACCTTTATAAGCTATCTCCAAATCCAGGTGTCTCCAGACCTAGATATCTCACAAGTGAGTAGCTGTGTGAAGCTGTAAAATTTATACGTGAAGCGTTACAATGGCTACATAGTGCGACTGCTAAAAAAAGAGTGCATTGGAAGTTTCCCCTCCATAGTGCTGTGTGTGAAGTGTCTATAATGAATTTCTTTGTGGTTTCCTTTGCACTAAGACACTGCAATAGACTAAAAAGAAAAAAAAAAGATATTATTTCCTCTTCTGAGGAAATGTTCATTTAATTTTAATTTTTATGCATTTAAAAAAAAATGGCTTTACATGCTCTCATTTACTGGTGTGGATTGCTGCCAGCTGCCTTTCACTGTTGTTTTATTGTCCATGCACCTGCTCTGTCCCTCCCTCCCCAACTCTTTGCAAGGGTCTTTCAGGAATAAAATTTATCATGTTTACTATTCTAAGTAAATTGTCAAAATTGGTTTTGATTGATATGCTACTTGGTAACCATGGCATAGAACTTCATGCTCACAGATTATGATAGCTTCAATAGATATTTTGCTTACATATTTCTACTGAACTTTGGCTGTTAACCTTTTCTGGGAATTATGATCCTGTAGCATGAGTCCTCACTTAAGCACAAAGGATTTGGCAGAAGGTAGAAGATTCCTCTGATTGAAAGGGTGTCTTGCAATTTATTTTTTACTTTGTTAATCTCTTTCAAGTGAGTTGCCTGATTGACAGAGTGAAGTTTTTCTCATGGTCCCATTTTGTTAGTCCTGCACTGTTACAATCTTCATGTTTTCTGAGATGTAGAATTTTGGAGTCAGTTGCTGTGCACTGGTTGCTAAACATGCTTCTGCTACTTCAGCAGCTGTCACAGACACTGCAGAGTTATGCAGACATATAGGGAGGATCTGTGTATCATCCCTTAGTACTTTCTTGCCCTTAATCCCTTTTTGTAGCAGAGTTATGAAACTTATGAGATCTGAGTTATGAATCTTGAACGAAATCGATCTTTGTTACATCCAAATGCTCTTGCTTCTGTTACAACAGGCTTCTTGAAATTCCTCAACGTTGTTACTCCCTGGTCCAGAACTTGGACACAGTTCATGGAGGACACGGCAAAAGAATCATGCAGGGTTTTCTCCTTCAACTTGTGTATTAAACCCATCTTTTTTTCTTTATTAGTATTTTGTAGTCTTTTAAATGATGTAAATTTCCTGGGGCAGTAGTGGTGTTATTAATATACTATAGCCTGGACAAGAAGGAGAGTGGGTAGAATGTGCCCAGAGATTAATGACCCTTAGCTTATTTAAAAGAGAACTTCAACATATTCTTGATTGTCTTTTGAACTGGAAATGGGTATATGAATTATCAGGTCAGCTGCCACCTTTTGTTTTTTTTCTGACTCAGTTCTCAGAGAAAAGCTTCTCTTCAATGAGGCAGTGGTGAAAAGAAGCCTTTCTGTGTACTAACCTCTGTATGTTGTACCAGCATATAAAATGACAACCATTGAAACAAATGCATGGCTTATGACTGAGAGCAGACATGCTGGAAAATAATAACTCCATAGAAAAAAATAATTTGAGTGTCTAATACTCAGCTTTACTTTGAGAAATGCAGTGAGTGCCTGCCTCCTATCTGTCTTGAAGTCATGACAACACTAGACAGTCTGTTTGCAGAGAAATGAAATTAAATTCTCAGTGTCATTTTTGAGAACATATCTGTGGGTCACTCATTCTCTGCAAATTCTTCTGAAGGACTAAGCCTCTGTTAAAACTGTGGAAGTTCTAAAATGACCTTTAAGAGGGGATGATCTTTAGTCTACACCTGTACCTGGGCCAAATATAGACTAGATCCAGCCTCCTGGAAATGAATGATCTAATTTTAATTTATCCTTTTATTTATTACCATTAAACATGAAAATAATACTTAATAGATTGAATTTTACAACTGCCAACTGGCTACCATTATTATTACTATTATTATTATTAAATAGTCTTGCTTTTTTCTGTACTTTTATTGTGTTGCTGTTACAGTGCTTATCTTGTAGATTGTGCCAGACTACTGATATAGTGGCACCAAAAAGGTTAGTAGTCTACAAGAATTAATACTAGAAACCAAAAAGATCACTAACAAATGCCACAAATTACTGGAGGTTCATTACCACAATAAAAAGTGCAGGAAGGTAAAACTGTTTCATAAAAATAAAACTTGTTAAAATGACAGAGAGGATGATATTTGTTTAAAAAATACAGAAAATCACAAGCGTATAGATTTGAAAATACTTATTTTGAGGTAACAGGCTTGGTATTTTAATGATTAAATTACTGCCTTACTATTAACTATCCTATATGAAAACAATTATTTGCTCTAATTCATCAAAAATACTGTCAGAAGATTAGTTCTTGACAGAGAAATCTAAGCATGATATACATGATTTTTGCCAGAGGTTGTTCAACCTGTATCAGGTTTACCCATGCCAGACACACTGTGTGCTGTAGTATCTTAGCCACCAGTATTTGAGCAGCTCCACATAGCAGGGAGAATATTTCCCACACAGGATGAAAACATTTGAGCTCCAGTGCGTTTGTTGGTACATTTCAAAGTACGTAGAAGACTTAGAAGTTCTTTAATTGAAGTTTTATTCCAGGGTTACATTTACAACACAAAAATACCAGGCTAGAGATACAAAACATTAATAACCATTAACGTGCATTACCATTTTTGGCTATGAGCTGAACTACAAGAATCTTGTTCTGTTAGTTGGTTTGGGTTTTCTAATCAAAAAGTCAAATTAAGTAGATTCCAAGAACAAGATTAAATATTTTTCAACTAGTAACAATGCAATTTCTTAACTCCACATATATGTTTTGTTTTCAGGCTAGTTAGAAGCTCATCAAAATATACGTGGCTCCACTGTGCTGCCAGAGGATCTGCCTTTCTCCTAATCTTTGTGTGATAAAAGCCTTCATAAGAATCTGCTTTTGTGAAAAATCATGCTTATATAGAGCTACATGGTATAAATTTGCAAGTGCTATTCATTTTGTTAGTCAATATGACCCAGATACTTTACTAATAATATGGTATAGTTCCTTTGTCAGTGTTGCTTTGCTGTTTGCAGCAACTGAGGATCTGTAACCTAGTGATTACAGAACATTTCAAATCAGTCAGTAGATGAGAAAAAGACCCCAACATGTTTACACCTTTCTGCTATTGTTCAACAGTTATGAAGTGAAACCTCTATCTGAATCGGAAGCTTATGTAGTAATTATAGAGCACTGTACTTGCCACAGTTACAGTCTCAAACTTCCTTAATCTCTTTCTTAAGAGACCACCCCTTTGGGGATATTCTTGTTTTCATAACTTCTTGTTTCACGGTTTTATTTTTATAAAAGGGATGCTTTAGGTTGTAGCTCTTTTTCATGAAACGCAATTCATTATGTTGTGATTTGTAATAACATTGTACTGCCTGAGTATAGGACAGTAATTGTATTAGTGAAATAGATGTAGTCAGGAATACAGCAACCCGGCATAGCAGCAGTCAAAGGATTTTCATGCTTAATATTTGTTTATTTTACATACATACTTATGACAGTGTGCATGTGTATACATATACGTAAACATATACTGTGTGACATAGTGAAAGAGAGATTAAGGAACAAGGAAACCTGCAGATATTTACTGGATTTTCCTTTCAGCTGGAGTAAAGTGAATGAACCTAGTTGAGGTTAAATTTCATGTATCAAAAACAGAGTTGAGGAACAGAGGCATAAGCTAATGGTAGCTTCAGCATATGTGATTTGGCACATATGTAATATTAACATATGTGGTACATGATCTGACAGCTGTGGATGGTGAGGGGTATTTATCTTTTTATTCAGTATGAAGCAGCACAACATAAACAAATGATGTAAGGCTAGAAGGCTAGTTGTTCTCTCTACAACTATTTGAAAGGACACTGTAGAGAGGTTGGTGCTGGTCTCTTCTCACAGGTAATTAATGACAGAACAAGAGGGAATGGCTTCAAGCTCCAACAGGGTAGGTTTAGACTGAACATTAGGAAAGAATTTTTCACAGAAAGGGTGGTTGGGCATTGGAATAGACTGCCCAGGGAGGTGGTTGAGTCACCATCCCTGGATGTGTTTAAGAGATGTTTAGATGTGGTGTTGGGGGATATGGTGTAGGGGAGAACTTTGCAGAGTAGGGTAGATGGTTGGACTCGATGATCCCCAGGGTCTCTTCCAACCTAGACAATTCTATGATTCTATGATTCTAAGAAGGCATGCTGATGATCACCTCCTAGCCACCAATAGAATAGTGGTTTGCAAACTGGTCAGAAGTTTGTAACAGCTGCAGTAGATCTTTTATGAAAGCAGTGTTGATGTTCACATTTACAAATGATTTTTCCCTAGTTATAGAAAGGAACATGTCTTAGAGGAAATCTGTCTTAGAATTCAGCCTGCTGCCTTTCAATTCATTAACTTCAATGGAATTAGTCAAGCTTTTAATGACGTGTCCTGTGGAAAACGTAGGAAGAAAGATCAACAATGTCATCAAGAGTTTTTTCTTCCAAATGCTAGTGATCTCTCAGGAGCAACTGAGGCTGCAGATTCTTTTTATACCAGAATCCATGATTGACACAACTGAGTACAACAGAATCAGGCACATAAATATTTCCTAGTTATGTTTGATTACAACAGTAGAATGATACTACACATTCACAGCATGTGATAGATAGGCTTTTAGCAGGTTGCAATGTCTCTTATTTTATTGCACTTAATAACTATCATAACATGTATTACATGCAAAAACACAGTCCATGGAAAAAAGATCTCGACACAAAATTAGTGTCTGGGGTATATACATGTCAGACAGAAGGAGCCATGTAAGTTCTGCTTGCCTTTGGACTAAAAAAAATCAGACTCAGTTATTAGCCTGGAAAGCTAAGCCACACACATCATAAGCAGTCACATCATTGTTACTCAAATGTACATTGTTACTCTTTTCTTACTAAATTTCCAAAAGATAGTTGTGGCTGATACAGCCGCCTACATCAAACGGAAAGTTTCCTTCAAGACAGAACATTCACCAGAATTGCCAGGAAGCCTACAAGGGAGGAATGCTAAGGATCTAAGGTGGCTACATCTAAGAGAAGAGATTTAGGACAATGTCCCCTGAAGCCCATATGGTGCTTCTCTGTACTACTGTCTGTGGATATGTACATATTTATTATTGTGTATCCTTTATCAGATACTCATATATCAACAACTTGTTAGATCTTTTGGAAAATAAGAAACATTCTTCTGAGTACTTCTTCACTATACTGAAGTACATTGATCATTCTGGAGGTTAGTTATTTTGGAAAACCTGACATGATTCCACATATTCTTCTGCACATAGATGGCATACAAAGCATGTGTGTGCATGTTTTCTCCATTGCAGTCAAAATGTATATAATGTATTAGAAACAGAAAGAAGTTCTCAGATATATCATAGAATCACATTGTGGAGATGAGTTATTTTGGCATAGCTGTTGTTATTCTGCGTACAGTTCTGCACACAGATGGCACACAAAGTATGTGTGTGTATGTTTTCTCCATTGCAGTGAAAATATGTACAAAGTACTAGAAACACAAAGAAGTTCTAAGATATATGACATGTTTGTAAAAATTTAGGACAAATTAAGAGGAAAATGTAACTCACCTCTCATACTAAAAATGCCAAAGCAAAACAAAGCAAACCAAACCAAAACACTAAGCTGAGGAAGAAAGTTTTAGGGGAAGATCAAGGAAAGAAATGTGAAAATCTGCTAAAAAACTGTCAATAGGGAGAAAACAACATGACCACTGAGGATCTTTGGATTCTTCATACAAGACAAAACACTCTAGTGAAATTTATGGGTAACTTTGTAAGCTTTTCTTTAAATGACATTAGACCCTCAGCCTTTGACACATAGACCAGGTGTGATCTAGAGCAGACATTGGAACTGGAGGCCAGTGAAACTGATTGCTGTTCTGGAAGTTGGCAGCCATGTTGCCACCTAGTCATTTTGATTGCAGTACTCTGATATATGGGTCCAAAGCTCACTCAAGCTTGAAGAGTTCAGACCTTAAATGTATTCTATATTTTGAGTCCTCGAAACCTAAAGCTGAGTTTCCAGTTTGGCATGTGTAATTTAAGGCATAAATACTAAGGCGTACACCTTCAACTGAAGTATCCATCTGGTTTTGTCAGAAAATATGATTTAACAGAGCAAACAAAAGCTGCAGACTCCCCTTGTGGTTTATGTTCTTAGCATTACAGAAGGTAAGGAGTTGTTTACTCACAGAAACCTCAGAAAAAGCTTTACTTTGAAGTCTGATACTAAGCTAATTTCCTTTGCATATTAAAATTTTCACAACGTTTCTTCCTTTAAAAAAAGTCCCTTAATAGGGGTTTAGAACTAAGCGGGATATTGTGTCTCGAGATTTCAGCATGTTGGTGTTAAAGGACTAACATCAACTGTATCAACCTTAAGAGGCATTGTTCTCTTGGCAATGGAACTACATAAGTGTACTAACTCGTTGACTGATTTAGTAGCTGGAGCTACATATTGACTTTAATTTGAAAATTGAATCATTCTGTTTGTAGTTCTAGCATAGTTTATAGCAGTGGGATTTTTCCTTAAAACTGGGACCATAGGTCAGGATGTTGTACATGTCAACAGACAAGCATCTACCTGTTTACATCTAAGTTTATTTTTACATCTCTCTAAAAGGTCAGAAGAGGAATTCTGATGTTTATTCACCTTCTGTTCTAGTCAATGTTGTGAAAAAATGACGTGCAGATAATTTTCCATTTAACCTACAAATGGATTATCAAAGAAAAGACTGTTTTAACTATTCTAGGATATTGCTTGGATTTACTCAGGTGCAAACACTTTCTGACTTCTGAAAATGTAGCTGGATGTTGAGTTGTGATAGGTAGCACACTGTGTCTTTTGTACCTCCTAAAATCCCTTCCAGCTGTGATTATGCCACATATTTTCTCATGCTCTTTTGAAGTTTCCAATGTACCTACACCGCTTAAATATTATTTATTGAGATTGTAAGCTGTTCTTATTGTTTGTTTCCATGGGAGATGTGAGAAACACAAATTGTTTCTTTGAAAAAACAGCTCTTTGAAAAACATGAATGAGTTAGTCTCCTTCTGTGCATTGCTTTGTTGTTCTACTTGTAAAGACTATGAAAAGGATGTCTCTGAGCACAAGGTGGCTTTCTCTCAACATTACCCTTAAGGCTTAGGCACACTGGTGGGGTGCTGGTTCCAAAAATAACAGAACTGAATTTACATAAGCTTTTGTTCTACCACTTAGGTCAGTCATGAATAGGTCCTTTCTTGCTGCTTTAGTTCATATCTTGGGTTTCATGCTTTTCCTTCAATTAAATTCTGCTGCTTTGAAAGCTTAAAAACTTACTTTATTTGTGCAGCTTTGAGACCTCTTAAGAACCCTTTCAAGGCAGTTATTTTCCAAAGTAAACAGAGAGCAACTGGGCTTCACAAAAGCAATCTTCTGTCCTCATCTCATCCTTCTTCTGGATTGTAACTGAATCTGCTGAAATCTAAGGTGATTTTGTCATATACTAAGGCATGGTTTATACCCCATACCTGGGAATTTTTGCAAGAACACAGGCTCACCTGAGCCCAAACTTTTATATATCGTTGTTTTTTAAATACCATTTTTGAAGTAATTCCTAAGCATTCATAACTGTAGGCTGCTTTCTAAAAAAGTCTCTTTTCAAAGCATAAAACATAAATATAACACTTTGAAATATCTGCTGATATAAAATTTTTCAGAACATAGATAAGTGCTAAAACTCAAGTTATAGATAAAGAATAACAGCAGAGTTCTTTGTTGACTGTTTTATCACAGCGGAGTCCAGTGCTAAAGTACTACATATAGAGTTGTCAGAATGTTTCAGATCTATTCCTTTCTCTTTCATCAGTTTTCTTCTTAATAAGGCTGGCTGGGAAACAAGGGTTCTGTTTTTTTCTGTAAACTTGGAAACTTTGAAAATTTTGCTTCTGCAATGAGAGGACTCAGAGATTTATTTTCCTTGAAATAGTCTCCTCCATAGACAAGACTGATGCCAACAAAAAATCAAGTTCCTACAAACATTTTCTGAAATATGGAGTATTCACTATTTGTCTCTTTCTGGAACATGGCCTATAGCTTGAGTATTCCTCAACACCAATTTATAATTTTTCAGGCCAAGTCTATTCCTTGTCTTTGACCAACCAGTCCATCTTGACCATGAGAATTTCCTATAAAAGTTATTTCAACAGAAAAAACAATAATGTAACTTTAGTTAAAAAAATAAAAACAAATCATCACTCACTCTTAACCACTACTGTTTTTTGCATACGTGACATATTTTGTGGAACATTTCTTCTTTAACAGTGCTTTTATTGTCAAGGATTTCAAGACCATGTGTCTTAAATAAATAAATAAATAAGGTCCACTTCCTACTATTGCCATTTATTAAAAAAAAAATAAAATATTTAAACCTGAGTTTCATTCATACATCCAGAATAGAGTGAGACTGAAGAATTATGTATATATATATATCAGTTTGTCTTCAGTAGTGTAAATAAAAGTGAGATTGTACTGTTATAATTTTATCTGTCTTAGAGAAATATGTTTAATTAATGCTTCCAAGTGTCAAACTATATACTTGCTCCATGCAAGAATATAGTGCTCCATGTGTTAGAATAATTTTTAAAGCATATTGGCTGACCAGGTTTTGAAAAAGCCTTCTAATTTAAGAAATGCTGGAGATTAATTCTTAAAAAAAAAAGAATACGGTAACCAGTGCCTCAGTTCTTTAGACTAAATGCTTTGTCTAGTAGTTTTGGAGGCACTGTTTCTGTGTCTTTTCTGCCACCATTGCCAGTTCCTGTTCCTCCTAATAAGCACCTCAAAAACTTCTTGGGGCTCAATGTAGAAGTGAGATCTTGGAGACTAAGTCATCAGCAGGGAGTCTAGCCCTTGTGGCCATGCTTTTAAATTCTCAAGACTGTGAAGAATCAGACTCCTCTTTTGAGGCTGCATTTTTCTTTTTTCTTTTCCCTTGGCACACTGTGCCATTTTATGTAGCAGCTGCATCTGCGTTGGAAACATGCTGTATGCAATGTTCTTTATAAAGGAATGCTCAGCATTGTGTGGAATAAGTTGTTGCTTAAGTTTACTTGATTAAGATATGGTGTTGTGAAAATAATATAATGAGGTATTTTCCTTAGGAACATTTCCTGTTGCTAATAAGCAGTTAAAACATCATCTTCTTGTAACCAAGATAATTGTACTCAGATTCTTCCTGTTACTTTTTATTTCAAACTTCAGAAACTTCCCCCTGTGAAAATTTGAGTAGCGATCCCAGAGTAAGATGGTTTCCTTCTTGCTCCTTTATCACACTTTCTAGACGACTTTGATATATTTACATATTGTATTTGTTAAATATGTAAACTCCAACCTTACACATTCCTGGAGAGAGTCAGGACTCAGAGAGTGGAGAATGTTTCACAATGGCTGTAATTAAGAATATGGATGTGGTTACATTTTTTCTTAGAATTTCTGAGACAGTATTAACACTTTACTGGTTTTATTTCTTTTGTTACTACTAACATTTGAAGAGCTTCATTTGATTAAACTTTGGTATTAGGAAATCAAGAGGTCTTACCCTCCCACACAACTTGAGACATTATTCTTTAAGCCAGTGTTTTCAAATCACAAAGGTTAGGATATTATTCACATTGGTTTTGAAAGGCTTTGTTAATGTTTAACCATAAACCTTTCCAAATGGGAAATGTAACCAATGTGAAAAAATATTCTGAATAAGTATTTTGAATTGATATTTGCATAGACATGTTTGCACAACAAATATAAGATTCTTATTTTTGAGAGAACAATATGAGGATAATTCAGTTCATGTTTTTGGAAAATGTCAATTCTGTGCATACTTCATTCATCTGCATGTGACATCATCTCTGAAATTTACAAAAGTAAAAAATGAATCAGTGTAGCAGCAGCTATAATTTCCTAAGATTTTAGTGTAGGCCAGTGTCCAGTCACATTGATACTTTTATGGACTACCACCTCACTATGGAAACTTATATTCTATCTGTCTTAAACATGAGAATAAATAATTACACTTATCAGTTCCTTAAATCTTCCTCTTTTATTTTGTGTGAATATATGCTGTTTTGTGTCCTTAATGCCATTTCTCTATTGCTTAAATTGAATTCTCTTCTTCCAAATCAGGAAAAAGTTTTAGCCATCCAGGCTTTTGCAGTTACCTGAATTTTGTGGTTGGCCTTCATTTTTTATCATTCTGGGTTGCTAGCTGACATTTTTGGTACAGTTATTGGCTCACACTTTATTCAGTGCACATCAAACTTTCTAAGTTTATGGATCGAAGAAAATAAAATATAGGTAAGCTGATTTGCATGAACAACAGCTAGCAGTGCTCCTATTTTGCAGCTGATGTACTGTTTTTTTTTCTGTGTTTGTTTTTCTTTTGTTTCTTCCACTTTCCTTTTTGTCAGGTACATTGGTACAAATGAAAAGGATGCTTCATTCCCTAGAAAAAGATTTTTTACAAAAACATCTTATTAAGAACACATTAGTTCCAAGGGAGGGGAGCTTACTCCTACTGCACTATAAATCAAACTTTATTATTTATTGTATGTCATAGGTGTTCAGTCATAATAAATGATGTACCAGGTAAGATGCTAGTGAGAATTCTGCATATGTGAATAATTCAATGATTCTGTTTGGTCTGAGAGAACAGATCATGAAGCCTCCTGGGCTTCCAATGAGCTTAATGAATATAAACAATGGATTAATTTTAGGTCAGGGATATAACTTTGAAGTACCAAAGTAATTAGAGTTTAATTAAAAAAGATGTGCATGAAAGGTAGTTCATACAAATTGTGTTTGGACATAAAAAAGAGCTTTCAATACTTAAACTGAAATTTTTGATATGAACACAGCCACTCAGCTATTTTTCAACCTTGTAACTGTTTTTGAAATTAACTGTCTGAGGGTTCCTTTAAGAGTAGAAGTGACATACAAGCTTTTGTGCAGCTGAATAAAAGGAATGCAATGTTTTAGCTGGAGCTGATCTTGGTCTACATAGGACATTTTGTATTTTTTAATTTTGACAGTATAATTATACCAATACTAAACCATTAAAACAATATTGGTGCAATACCAAATTATAGTCTGTTATTGTGAACTAAAAGTAATTCTTGACTTTTGTTGTTTAAACCATTTTCATAAACTAAATTGGAACTAGAGCATACACATAGGTTATGTAGCTATATATTTAGTGACTTTAATTCACATTCTGTATTAGAGCACTATAACTCGTGTAGACAAGCATGCAAGCAATCTAGTGCAACCTTGAGTAGCTATAAACCATGCTTTTGTCCAGAGAAGCTCTTTGACATATCAGTTCCAAAGGTGTTTTAAAGCCAACTTGACTGCTTATAGGTCTGTCCCAGTTATGTCTTGGCTGGACCTGAGAGTATGGATCCACCATTTATCTGTCAGCAGGAAATCATCTTCAAATTACTTTAAATTTAGTCTTGGAGATTGCTGTCTTCCCAGGATCTGATTAACAACCTTTCATTTGTGCGGTTACTAAACTGCTACAAATTACAGAGCTATACCAAGGGACATCTTAAATGCAATACCAGAGTAAAGAGTGACTCTTTTTTTCCTTATCATAAGTTACATCTAGTTAAATTGTGAATGCTTGTTTTGACCAGATCATAACACTGTACCATGTGACAGCTAAGCTGCAGTAATTATAAACAGCATACTGTGGTTAGAGTGCTCCAGTATGTTTGGCATATTTGCCATATATCTGCAAAAAACAATGAAGGTTTTAACAGTGCCCACAACCAATAATTGTGTATGCTTTCACTGCTAAGCATATGAAACACTTGACTGCTCTCTGCAGCCTAATTGCTAAACAAGTTTCCTTCAGAAGTTAAATGTTTAAAAGTGAGCAGCTGGCTAATTGTGTTTAAGTGTGAGTGTACGTGTGGAGTACAGAGAAGACACTACTAGATGATTAGACTGATAGCCACTTTTGAACAGTGGTTTGGGTTTGTTCTTATATTCGTTTATGAGTGTTGTCTTTAGCTGCATTAGTGCTCTCTTGAAATGTTTTTTGTATCATTTTTCCTGTATCATTCCTCCTGACAGCCATTTTTTTACACTGAAAATAATGTAAAGGTTACTTTTAACGCATCAAATAGTTTTAGCATCTGGCTAATTGCTCATCTTCATTCTGCATTTTTCACTTTGTTTGCTTTCTATCCTGTTTTCACCACATCTTTTATTATTCCACTCCAGTTTTCTATTCACATTCTTACATCCAGTACACATTCATTTTTCTTTATCCTTTGCTGCCATGTTGTATGTATTATAGTGTCTTTGTTTCCATTTTTTAGCCTAATCATTAACTTTCTACTGATAAATTTGGACAAAACCAAAGAGATTGTGAGGAACATGTGAAGAAGGACACATTTATCTCTAAAGATAAATTGACTATTTGAAAAAGGAAGAGTTAGATTTTCCTTCCAATTGTTTTTAATTTAAAACTATGTGGTACTAATGAAAGAGAATAATCTTGCTGTTTTATGAAAACTTATATTTGATAGTAAATATGTTCCTTACTTTTTAATATATTTTTTTTATGTTTGTGGACCTCTTTTGTTAAATTGTTCCAACCAGTTTCTCTGTTTGGTGGGTATTTGTGCATTAGCTAATGTACATTAAGTAATTTATAGGTATTATAGTATTTCATTTGTCCTGGAACTTACCCAATCAGAGAACTGAACTCTTGCTGTTTTGCTATAGAAACATAGAAGAGCCTAGCTTGGAAGGTACTTCCGGAGGTCATCTGGTGTCACTACTGGAACTATACATTTGAGCAGTTAGCAACATAGCAGGTAACAAGACTAGCACTGTATTTGTTCAACCTTCTGCTGAAAGCAGATTAAGTTATCCAAGAACAGATCATGCTTGGGAAGCTGTATCAAAATCCAAAAACAATCATGAGATAAAAATATGATCCAAATAAATATTAATATGAACTTTTTAGAAGGGGGAAAAAAAACACAAGTCCTCTCTCTTTTAGTTTGCCTCTATTTTCAGAGCATGGAATAACATCCTCTGAGGCATCCACACAATAATATTGATAGCAAGAAACAGATGGAAGGCCTGAGGCATTTTTCTGAAAGCTTTTTACAATTAGGAATAAGGAGGAGGTCCTGTGCAGAATTAAGCCCTTTAACAAAGGTAAATAACATAACCTGTTGTTGGTACTGTTCATCAATGTTTGTGGTCCAATGGCATTTCAGTACTGTTAGCATAAGATAGTTAACTGCTAGAAAACACTGGGGCTATAAGAGGAATGATATAGGTAAAGTAAGAAGTGGTTGCAGTAATTGTCTGAAGAGGTGATTATTAAAGGAAAGGAGTAACTTTAGAAAAATACTCATTTTGGTGATTCTGAATCAGAAGAATTTCTTCAGAAACCTACGTTTCAGATACATGAAATCTCTAGATTATCTTTCAGCATCACTACATTTTTTGCAGAATTTTTTGTGGGTTTTGGTTTTGTGTCCTTTGTTTGTTTTAAAGAAATAGTAATACACCTCCAACATAGAACTAACTATGAAAAATTGTTGCATGTGTTACTTTTATGATTTCTTTTTTGTTGCATCCTGTGTACTCACTTGCACTTCTTTCAGTGTAAGCCTACAGGTGATGGAATACATGACTACCAAGGATCTAGCAACACAGTTTACAAATCCACTCCCTTTCAGGAAATCAGAAGTCATTACCCATGGTTTTTTTAGCTACTTTTTCTTTGAATACATAAATTCTCGTTATTTATAGATTTTATGGCAGATGTTAACAGTGTTAAATATAAAATAAATCTAAAATTGCCTTTTTTGTTTTACAGTAAACATCCTTCCTACCCATTTGTACAAGCAGAAGTGTTTACAAATGCATAGTGTGAAAAATAATTTTTTTCCATACAGCAAAGACTAGAAAGTTGTATACATTGGTATACTGGTTGTATAAAACAGCTTATTATAAATTGGTTGTATAAACTGGTTTATTCCATAGTCAGCACTGGGACTGTTTTGGAATCCCTGATTCTTTGTGCTGTGAAAGCGTAGGAACTAGGGAATTTAGATGCTTTAAATAAAGAAGAGTGTGCGTGGGTTAGTGAATAATTCAAAGTCACGTCTTCCAAAGCACATCTTTGTTAGGCTTGACTTTTGACCTTCTGATTTTTAAATAAGAATGTAGGGACAGGATAGACAACTTCCTCTATATTTTCCAATTACTTTTGAACATTTCTAAATGGAATTAAGATTGTTTTTTATCCTTTCCTTATTATTGCGAATATTTTACAAACAAGCGATTTTCCTTCTAAGACTTCTTATCTTTCTGAAGATCTGATGAAAGAAAATTATTCTGCAGAACAAATCATGTGTTGAATATCGAGTTTGTTTGCTTGTGCTGTGGCATATTTACACAGTGTAATATGAATTCAGAGACTAGTAATGGTATCATAGGTTCTATACTGCTTCTAGGAGCAATAACAAAATAACCAGAATATATGTCAACTAAGTACATTTTTAAATAATGGGAGATTGAAAAGTAATCCAATAAACACTGGGAAAGCTACAGTTTTCTTTTTACAAGGCAAAAGTTTTTTTTGAGATTATATAAAACTTCATTAGTCTTGATCTGCCAATAATATTTTTTTCAAAGAACTGAGATTACTTTGTTTCAGAAAAGTGATTTGATTTTTCATCATACTGTAAGATTGCAATTAGTTTAATTTCCAAATAAAGATAATTTAAAGATAGAAAATATTTTTTAATTTTAAAAAGTTAAAGTCACACATATTGATATTATAATTTTTCATACTTTTTATTTTGAATATCTGAAACCAAACTAATTTCCACAGGGTTTGAGGCAGATCACTATGCTTTGAATGGCTATTATAAGGCTTATACTTCACAAGCAAAGGAAAATAATTAAAAGCATCTAAGTGTCTACATTGCAAAGTTTTAAGGACTACTGAGATAATTATAATGAATAGATATTTATAACCACTTTTTCCTCACATCATAATTTCTATTTATATTTTGTTTTGGCAGATCTTAAGTCCTGATTTGAGGTAAAATAGAACCCAGCCCAAACCATGACCTCTTACTTGTAAGTAATTAGTCAAAATACATAATATTACCTGCTTAAATTATTGTATCAGTCATAAAATTATGAGTAGTTAGGAGAAAAGTTAATTAGTGGGTTACCAGGTGGAGAAACAAGTGTGAACTAAAATACTCAAAGAACTCCCTTGAGAATTATTTGGAGTTTTTGTTTCAAATATTCTTTAATAACAGTTGGTATTACAGTCAAACTAAAAGTCTCGGATATATGGAAAACAAGTGAAGAAATTCAAAGTTCTTGTCCGCATTGGATAGCACTTTAAACACAGTATACTTTTTCTAGACATAAGAACTTTCCTGTATGATTTAATAATTATATGTGTGCACCTATTTCTTAATTTTCCTAATCAGTATTTAACAGATTTTTATACTGAAGCTTTTTTTTTTATACTGAAGGATTTTTTTATTATATTTCATATCCTGATCAACTTCAGGATTTAGTATTTTAAAGCAGACTTGAATATTTTTATATAGCTTATTTAATTAGTGTGTTTTATCATCTGCCAGATTCTTGATATGCTCTATTGCTCCTCTATGTTTATGCATTGATAATTCAATACTTGGAAAAAATCTTTTTTTTTAATCCAGCTCTATGGAATTTAGATATCTTTGATCTGACCTTAAATTAATCTCACTATAATCTACTAGATTTTGGAAAAGTTTTGTTTTTTTTTTTTTTTTTTTTTTTTTTTATTTAAGTATGGAGTAAATAAATTAGGAGTAAAAGAATAGGAGAAATAGAACAGCACTGTGACAAAAACTAATCGTTAGGGATGATGACCAAAGCATACTCAGGACTTGTTACCAAATCTTCAGTCTCTTGCTAGAGTAATCTTGCTCTTTTTACTCTTTTTCACAGTATTTTGCACACTAATACATTTCTAGAAGGGAAGGATGGATATTGTTTTCAGACAGAGCAGCCTGTAACCTGGTGCTTGAGCCACTCTCTGGGGAAACAGAAGAAAACCTTCTTTCTTAACATTTGGGACACCTGGCTGTATGAAAAAAAAGTCCTTCTTTTGCCTTTTGAGAAAGGAACTGTATTTAGATCTGTGATAAAGTGCCATAGATGCTGAAGTCATTCATTTGTTACATATATCAACTCACAGGAGACATCTCCTTATATTTTAATGGAAGGTCATCATGGAAGCTTAGGTTCACCTTTGTACTCAAAGTTTCCTACTGATCAGGTTTAATTATATATTGAACATATACATCATGCAATAAACCTTCAGAAAACTTAAGCTGCATTCAGTTTAAATTTGTGGTCCCCATCCTGCAGTTTAAATAATTGAAATCAAAAGATCATCACTGTTTTGTCTGTCAATACCACACAGTGAAATCCCTTATTGCGACTTTTCTTACAGGTGTACATTATTGGTGCAGAAAAGGAAATAATAATAATGATAACAACAATAATGTAATTATTATTGTTATTATCATTATTATTATTACATTGTTGTTGTTGATAATTATAATGGACTTGCCAAAGTCACAAATACTTCCGGTGAAATGATGGGGTGAGGGTGTTGCCATTTTCCAGTACTTATTTTATGCTAGTGGATGAAATAAGAGCTAAAATTAAGCTTTTTAGAATTTTATCTGTCAATTAAAAACGCCTAAAAATGTTTAAGCAAAATGTTTTTTTTGAGAATTTAACGCATAGAAACCAATTTCAGAAGGCTTTGTGGCTGCCATACAATAAAATCCATCATGCTGTGAAACTGATTGTACAAACAATATTGATTTAAATAAATGTTGCTGGTTCCACTATTATTGTTAACTCTTCATGTAATATAAATGAAATGCCATGCATAATATAAATGTAATTAAATGATAATTTTTGCACTTTAGAAATAAGATTATTTTCTAACACTAAGTTTTTCTAAATAAATATACACTGGCATTATTGGGTAACCAGTCAGTAATGAAATGTAATGATGCACTCACAAAAAAGACCTGCGATTATGTCCTGATATTTGCATGTGCAGTTACCATGGCTGCAAACAGGGTAGCTACAATCTCCATAATGAGGGCGAAAAAAACCCTCACCATAAACAATACACCAGCAGCAGAACTGAGATTATAGATGCCCATGAACAATGACGTATCCTGTAATATTGTTCTGCTTCTTACTGAAATGTTGTATTCTTGTGTCTAATAGTAACCTTGATGCTAAAACATGGTACAAGACATGGTTTTCCAAAGGTTACTTTAACAATTAGTCAGATTCTATTGAACAGGCTAAATCTATAATTAACTCTAAATTTATGCAATAGAATTGACAAATTATGTTTGGCTATTGCAAATCAAGATTTTTCATTATCATACTTCCTCTTTAATTGGGATGAATTTGTATATTCTAATAAGTCTTTTTAATGGTTTTCCTTAGAGACCTTTCTTGTTGCCCATGTGTCTTGTTGCCATTGTGCCCATGTATCCACAATGTTTTTCCTTTTTTCT
>VZSZ01004432.1:0-10952 GCA_013398815.1 Ibidorhyncha struthersii | reverse complement strand
AGTTCACAAAAGCATGAAAGATCCCAACTAAGCAGTGCTCCTGTGAATATAAAACACATCTTTATGGAAAATACCTATGAACGTACATGGGAATATGTGCATTATATGGAAAGGCATCACCATTTGCCTCCTGAAGATTTATATAGATTTTGCCTACTAAATTATAAGCAGAAAATTTAACCAAGAGAAACAAAATTGAATTGCCAGTGGTGGCCGTATTAAGGTTTTCAGCAACTCTAGTGGCGTGAGTGGGAAGGAACTGGGCTCCTGAGAATCCTGGCTGAAAGGACGCTTTTCCACTTGGCATAAAAAGAAATCAGAAATATTTGTTTTTGACACAGAAGATGGCATCTGTTTTGCTAAAGACCAAGACAAGCCAACAAAATTTTTGTGACAGGCTAATTTATGGTACTGAAATTTATTTGCAGGTTCACAATGATGTGTTGTTGGACTATTTTTAACCACAGAAATTAGTAAGTAATCCCAAAGTATCAATTGTCCACAGTGAAGTTTACTGTAAGAACGCTGCTCTTATTTTTGTAGCAATGAATATTAACTCCATGTCTTTTTTTTCTACTTATATTCTATTTTAACTCTGCCCTAATGTTAAATTAACTGGTTTCAACCTAGCAAGAGACATAAATGTTATCACAACCTAATCTGTCAACCATAATTGTAGTTCACAGGTTCATGAAGAATTTTATCATCAATTTCTACTCAGAAAGATCTGTAATTTAAATTTCTGGAGCCACAGCCTCCACATCCCAGTGAAATTATGCAAGTGGTGACAGCTTTCCAGAAGGAGGGTAAGAAATAGAGACTAAAGAGGCAGGCTAAATCCCCTTTGGCTTCTTTCCTGCCATACAGTAAATCTACATGTGACTTAGGAGATGGCTGATAAGTAGAGGGACAGGATAAATCACCTTTGAGCAAAGCCAATGAAACCAGCTAAGACAAATGGGACATTTGTCTAAGGAAAAACAGCCAGACTCTTTCTGGGAATACACTATACCACTCACCTGCTCAGAATATAATGATTCCAGCTCAGAGCTCCAACTACAGACAGGTGACCAAACATATTTCTCAATCTCTTTTTGGTTTCAATATTCCACAGCTGCCAATCCAAAACAAACACGAAGTACAAATTTAACAACAAAAAGTAAACAGATTTTTTTCTCTTAATTTGCAAGTAAGCCACTGCCCAGTTGTGGCATATGGACAACCTCCATGATCATTTATTTCACGAGTAAGACAAGAAGGAGTATTTCCAAATTTTGGCAACTATATTAGTGATGATGAAGTCAGACAGGATTGAAGGGAATGCACATCTCTGACTTCAGAGCTATTTATTTACATATTAGTATTTGGAGGTCCATACTTGAAAGCACTGGTCTTCAGTATCTTCAGATTGCTGACTCAGGACTGCAGCAGGTAGGTCCCTGTATTATCTAGTATCTCAGCCAAAGCCCCGCAAAAATCTTTTGATTATAGGACTGTCCTATAACAGCAGGCTGAGGGGTAAGTATATAATCAGACTGCAGTAAAATTCTCATGTGCGAATCCACACGGAGAGTTTTGGCTTGAGTTCTCAAGGCATTGATCACCACAGTGATCTTAGCTAGCAAGATACAAGAAAAAAATAACCTGTGCTGAGTAAAATAATTTAATTAAAGAGTTTCTCTTACTGGTGGAAAAAAATCTGATTGCCTCTGAACAACTGAATCATTAATTCACTCATCTTTTTAGTGGCTTCAGAGGCTCCACTGCATATAGATAACACTGCATGTCACTAAGCCATTCAGGAAGGTGCAGCATGACACAGGGAAGTGCTATATATTGTCTCCAACAGAGTTATTCTGTAGTTTAGCAAATCTTTTTCATTTGTTTCCTTAAAAAAAAATCAGAATCAAACTGTCTTGTGGTCATGTAAGCTAAAAATGGAGAAAGAGTAAGGAAGTAAATTATTTAGTACTTGCACTTCTCCATCACTGGTGCCAATGGCAAGGCAAGCTCCTTCTTTTATCCAAGCCAGAGATGAAATGTATTTGGAACTGGAATTCAAATCAATGCTTTCAATGGCTTGAAGAGTTTCTCCATTCCAGATGCGTGCAGCAGGTCCTACAGCAATAGCAATGAGATTTTCAAGGCTCCAGTCCAGTATGTTTAGATCTAGAAGAAAGCTACTAAAAATTACTGCAAAAAAGTCGTAGGTAATAGGATGTTGTAAGGGGAATAAGGTTTGGGGGAAAGAGGCTTTTTTTTTTTAATAGCTGTGGAAAAACTTCAAGAGAATGCTTCTATGAAACCATTACTAGCAAGTATTCCTCCTATATGAGGGACAATATCTCTAACAATCCAAAGTCTTGACACAGGAGCAAGTCTATATGCTACAGTCTGTCCTACATCCTCAGGTTAATAATATCATTTAACCTGCACATGACAGGAAAAAAAATGCAGAAAGGAAATATGGAAATTCTGCTCCTCACCTTCAGAGCTTGCTCAGCAAGCATATGATGTAATACTGTTTCCACTGCCCCTGATGCTGGGTGCATTGTACTTGCAGACCCTGGCAAAGCAAGTCACTATAGCAACTAGCCTCAGAACAGCCTGCTAGGTCAGGTAGGCCAGAAAAAGTTGGTACACAACATTTAATACCTACCCAGGACATTCTCCAATGTCAAGGAAAATCCTCAGCTGTCCATTTAGGGCAGCTTAAAAGTCATTTTGCCTGACTCCTGAAGCACAGAAGATTGTTACCATAAGCCAAGGTCTGACATGGTATTTTGGTAACAAAAATCACTGTGAAGAACAGCTGAATTCTTCAGTTAGCTGTTTCACTACAGTCCTGGTTGTTGCAGCCATAAATAAGTATTAAAAAATCACTTCCAAAGACTTCTATTAGTGCTGTTGGTCTTGGGACATACCTTGTGCACAGTGTAAATCATACAAACAAAATGTTGTCCTGTTCATACATATACATGAACACTTGCAAGGATATGTTGAAAAAACCTCCATAGGGACAATTACAAACACTTGCACATACAGAGTTGTTCATTAGATCTTATGAAGTGTTAAAACACGGATTTGCTGCTGTAGACCAGAGATCCATGTGTGTTCAACTGCAACTTGTGCATGTTTAATTTTTGCCTGTGTACCACTAAAGACATAAGCAAGAATTTAGTTCAGAAGCTATCTATCATACCAACCATAAACAATGTCACTGATGTCTCCCAAATAAGAGATTTCAAAGACTTCTCATTAAAGTTGCTGCTGTGCTGACTGGCTGCTAGATATCTAAGGCTGACAACCAAAACATTTAACTTAATTAAGTGGAGGTAAGTATATTGATTTGATTTGAAAATTGTATTGAGATCTACAGCTGAAGGAAACTGCATGAGAGTTAGGTAGTGTTGATTCTAGGGCTTGATTAGTCATGTCTCCATCCTGGGAAAGGCAGTTTTCAAAGATGCATCCTTATAAGAAAAATGGTATCATGCATACATCCTGCAGAGTTTCCATTTTATGTGAAGGGGACACACCTTCACCATCTTTCCTGAAACATAATACCCAATCTCTGCAAAAAACATCACACAGGAGAAATTAACTTACAATAATCATTGCGCAAGCCAGTAATATGAAGCCTCACTTCTGGCTCCCATGGTATGGAAGGCTTCAGGATGGTAACAGCTCTAAAATCATTCTGGGTCCCCTCTCGGCATCCTGTATTTGAAGATTCATCACACACAAATCAGTAATGCGAAACACCTCCAATTTTTCTCAGGCCTAAGCCTTTCACATTCTCACTATATTTGTCTCTCCATGGTCCACAGGAGGCCAGAAGGGTCTAATTTATCCTGGGTAGGCTCAAAACACTAGACACATTAAACTAGCTGAAAGCCACTTTTTACCACTTCTTTCAAGCCTCCACGGATTTAGTCAGCTAAAACGGAGAATAGGGTCCACTATGTTTTGTTTAAATTGTACTACAGCTCAATACAGAACGTTCTGGTTATTTTCTTTTTCACTTTAATTTTCTGTCAAAAGTGGTTATGGCAGAGTATTTCACATGCATTCTCCCACTTCAAAATGCCCTCATACAGCAATTAACATCTTTGCTTTCTGGTGTTAATTTCCCACCAAAAGGTCTCCCCCATCAATACCTAACCACAGGAAAAGGTTTTTAAAGCACACACTTTGATCACAGCACACTAAGCTTGTGACCACACGTATGTGAGAAACAAAAGCAAATATAAGTACGAGCAAGCAGAAGACTCATCCTTTGTGGTCATTGTCTACATTATGCTGCAAGGACTCCTAAACATCATAGAAAAAAAGGCAGATCATTAGCACTATGAATCATTTAATGCCAGATTTTTATGTGTATGAAATTATCTTGATGCAACATGCAGAGCAGAAAGCTGGAGATCCACCTTTCTGCAATTTTCTCTGTGTTTTTACTTCCTTTTTGAATTATTCTCCAGAGAGGGGTATTTAGAATGAATATCCAAAGTTTCAGGGGCAGCAGACATTACTTTTCACTATAACTAATCTTCTCTGTTCNCATGTTTTTCCCCTTTCAGCTGTGGTACCCCCTCTCTCCCCAAAGACTGAAGATATGCAAGAAGCACGCCACAGTGTTGTTCTTCTGTATCTAAAATTTTGTGCAGTTAAACAATCAAGCAGGCTTGCAGGAACAACTTTCTCAGACCTGCCCAATGGGATATGTAACACTGCATTTTAACCCTAAAACGGTCTAGTATCACTGAAACGAGATTTCTCTGTACAGAAAAAAAACTGTATTTCTAATATGTAGATTTTTGGTTATTTTTTTAAAACTTTACCTAACCTTTCTGAACCCAGCCAAGTAAGATAACTCAGGAAAACTAAGGCACTTAATTGTAACAGTTGGATGAATGGCAATGCTTCTGAAACACTCTGAAAATGTTTTTCTTCTTTAACGTCGGTAGCTGGTATTGAGCTGTGAGATATAAACAATGAAATCATCTCTGTAACTCATTTAAGATTTCTCTTCTCTCATTAGTAATTCATCTACCCCAAATTCATGCTGATCACGCTTTCAGCTCTATTCACCTACTTCACAGACACATGACTGTGCATAACAGGCTTTCTAATTAGTGGCAATTAAGCTTCATTACACCATTTTGTGTTATTTTGCTTGGATAGTAGTAGATAACACTGAATTTTGATAGAATTTCAGCTCTCACAAGCTTGTGTTACTTCCCAAAATGGGACCCAGGAAGTGGCAAGTAGTCAGTACTGTCCCATCAGACCACTTGATCAACAAGTAGGTGGGTGGAATAAAACCCGGTATTCCTGATAGCTATATTCATTTTGCCATCAAGAAAAATAGAGCTGTGATTAATCCCTGTACTGTTGCTGCTGAGCTCTGACTGCTCTGAAGTGAGCCTCATTTGCATGGAGAAAAGCAACAACGGAATATATAAATCTACCACACAGCCCCCAACTTCTTCTACAGGAGCTGAACTCAGATTCATAAAGAAGCTGTTTCTCACTGCTTTACATGAGCACAAATCAAGCCCTGACTGGCAAGAACCCGTTGTACACAGAAATGGCCAGACCACCAAAATAAATCATCCGTCCAAGACAGAACACAATAAAACATTGGTCTGATATTTAATGAACTGCCTCATACTCAGATAACTGGGAACATCTATATTATTTCACAGCTTAGCTCCTCACATCCCACCTGTTTTCCAGCCACCTGATCATTCACACTCCCTTATGCTCATTCATTCATTTTGGAGCAAATTAACCAACTCATCCGCAGACAAAACCAGAGGCAGCGCTAGGGACAGTTTGCTCCACCTACCTTTCCCTAGAGGTAGGAACAACAAGACCCCACCATCTCTGCATGTCTTGCACTCTCACGTACCCAACAGTCCATATGATATATATCCTGTGCCCATTCTGCAGCACAACCCCACATTATTCGTAGGGTTCTGAAATTGAAAACCCAAAAGGAAATCAATGGTTTTGGGCCACTAATGCATCAGTTGGGGCCCAAAGGAGAGCCAGGTAGAATACTAGGGGTTAACCACACTGGGAGAGGTGGAATACTATCTCTTCACAGGTGGCAGGAACTCTAGAAGTAGCCCTGCGCAGCGTAGATCTCAGCCACTTTGTATTATTCTGTAACACTTGCTGGAACAGGTAGATGCACTTGCTTTTCCAGTACAGATGCAGCCTGCTTACTGTTCAGCGTGCGTGAGAATATTTGCTATATTTGAACATACCTTTCCAGATGCAATTGGTATTTTCACAGACCTTCATGTCACCACTTTCTGCAATGCTATATCCAACTTCCTGGACCACTGAAAGCCGAGAAGGACATTTCTGTCAACACATTGAAGTGAAAACACGACTGAATGAAGAAATCTGTCAAAAAAAGTATGTGGGCATTGTGGATAACACAACTCCCATCAAAGGGCTTAACATTCACTACATAAAAGCTTCAAAACAGCTTGTCTCTTGAATGGGAGACCAGTAACAAATACAGAATAGCCGTGTCCAAATCACGTGCTCTAACTTGAGCCACTATCTTTCCTTCCGTAAAACACCAATTCACTGCTAATGATGACCAAACTCTAACAAAGCTGTTTGAACAAGGCCATTTTACCAGTGGAAGAGGTCATAGGCCCTGTACATCTGTAGGTACTACCACAGGTCACCTGCCAAACCTTAATGCGCTCTTTTCCTCCTCTGAATTGGCATTTGGGCTAATTTTACCAGCATACAATTCCATGGTTTCTGCATGCAGGCAGTAAGTCTGATGCCTCAGGCTTGCTCTATGGGGGATGATGAATTTTGTGGTACATGCACTGCATTGATTCCAGCATGACACCTACTGGATGTCAGTCCTCTCTCAAACCAGGGTCCCAGAGCCTGGACTCCATTATCCCTTTCCTTAAACCAGAATTACATTATGAAACTGAAAATACATACAAGGTGTCTCAGAGGAATAAGCTTTTTTTAATTACTTTATCATTTCCTTGGGTGACAAAGAAATAGATGATGCAGCAGACAAAGATAAAAAAAGGCAGACCTGAATTTTATTGGAACTTATTCTTTTTTTGAAAAAAAAATTAGCTTAGGCCTTTAGCCAAGATTCAGGCAAAGGCTCAGATCAGCTCACACAAGATATGAATCTCTTCACCAATACCTACAAATATGCATTTCTTCGCAATTTCCCCGAGTTGACGCCAGTGTCTGTTTGGTCTGTAATTCTTTATTTACAGTCAGGTGGAAATGCAGCTGATGCTTTTAACAGCCACTCAAGCTTAGTATGTTCTTCCTCCAATGTCTGTGAAATCTATCCTTCCAAGCACAGTCAGTGCTACTCTTCTTCAAAACCCTGTTGCAATCATGACAAGAAACATCTTACAAAAACATAGCTGGAAAAAAAGTGGTCCTCCTTTATGTATCCCAGCTGTTCTACAGCAGGCCTTAAGCTTTGAGAGGCACTTTCTGTATGATTTATATACACAAGTTGGCAGAAAGCTAATCAGATTGCTTGGATCTGTGTCCCTGTAAAATAAGCGCAGACATTTCTCTGGAAAATCAACTGTGTATATAAGGAAGTAATCTTTTGGCCCACAAGGAGACCACACACATTCACTGGAATGTGAGAAGATTTTTTTTTTCAATGCATCCCATCCCCTTGTGCTACTAGGCAGCAAAAATTAAATAGTCATTAATTACTGTATCTAAGAAGATTCACAGATTTTCCGACCGCCAAATGGTTTCAGGAAGAACTTTGGTTTTGGTCATCCCACAATGTTATCTCAAAGAGCCCCACATCACACTTTTAGGAAATGGTTGTGGTCCTTGATGTAGAACTCCGAACATCTTAGTTTTAACTCAACTCCTGCTTGTAAATTACAGGCTAATCCTAGGTAAGACACTTCACTGTAGAGATGAAAGACTGACACATGGTTCATATCAACAAAGCCAAGTGCAGGCTCCTGTACCTGGGTTCAGGGCAACCCCCAGTATCAATACAGGCTGGGGGATGAAGGGATTGAGAGCAGCCCTGCCAAGGACTTGGGGGTGCTGGTGGATGAAAAGCTGGACATGAGTTGGCAATGTGCGCTCGCAGCCCAGAAAGCCAGCCATATCCTTGGCTACATCAAAACAAGTGTGGCCAGCAGGTCGAGGCAGGTGATTCTGCCTGCCCACTCTGCTTGGTGAGACCCCACCTGGAGTACTGCATCCAGCTCTGGAGGCCTCAGCAGAGGAAAGACATGGACCTGTTGGAATGGGTCCAGAAGAGAGCCACAAAAGTGATCAGAGGAACAAAGAACCTCTCCTGTGAGGAAACGCTGAGAGAGTTGGGGTTATTCAGACTTGAGAAGGCTCCAGGGAGACCTTATTGCACCCTTTCAGTACATAAAGGGGGCTTGTAAGAAAGATGGAGACAGACTTTTTCATAGAATCACAGAATGGTTTGGGTTGGAAGAGACCTTAAAGGTCATGTAGTTCCAACACCCCTGCCATGGGCAGGGACACCTCCCACTAGACCAGGTTGCTTAAAGCCCCATCCAGCCTGGCCTTGAACACTTCCAGGGATGGGGCCTCCACAACTTCTCTGGGCAACCTGTTCCAGTGTCTCACCACCCTCATAGTGAAATTTTCTTCTTAATATCTAATTTAAATCTACCCTCTTACAGTTTAAAACTGTTACCCCTTGTCCTATCACTACACTCCCTGATAAGGAGTCCTCCTTCATCTTTCCTGTAGGCCCCCTTTAAGTACTGGAAGGCTGCTATGCTATAAAGTATCCCAGGAGCCTTCTAAACCCATTGAGCTATGTATTATAACCATTTTAAAATTCACAGACTTTCCAATCGGACCATGGAGGAAACACTGTTGTTGAAAGAAGGATTTTCCAGACTATTTTGCTTATTTAGAAAGGAAAGTGATTGCCCCGAGGACCAGGTTTCCCAGAATGATGTAAAAGCATGGTCTTTTTCCAACATCCAACAACCTTCAAGAGTACAATTATTAGAAGATATCAATCAACAAGCCTGTTAGCCCACGTGTCCTGACAATACCTCCTTTTCTTAGAAATTGAGCTTGATATGCTCATAGAAACTTCTCAATAATATTAATTAAGTATTATAAACCACTATAAGCAAGGACATTGAATATGCATCTCTGAAACATCCTTAACAACAGTTACGGTCAAAAAAGTAATCACGTGAAAACAGCTATCAGCATCTTCAGTACTGACCTTGCAAGTAGTGTAATCAAGGATAGGAGAGCACAAGAAAAAGAATGGTCACTGACTAAAAGTTTTCAATTTCATATAGAAAAAGTCACAATTAACACTAAAATAGAGAGCTGTTTTTAAGTGCAATGCTATGGTAATAACTTTTACTAATGCAGACAAGTATCACCATGCTGAACATGAGAAGTCAATTTTCAAGACGTTAGGAACAGAAACAGATGGGTGGCTGGAGCATAGGTTTATTTAAGGTGAACAAAAAGCAATGGATAATGCCTGAAAATAAAATAAAATAAATGGTGTTTCAGTGTCCACTAGGAAGAATTAAGGGATAAAGTGTTCAGCAATAGAAAGCAACACCTAGATGGGAAGTGATCTGAAGTCTTTGTTTCACATGTTAGGCAGATTCTATGTGTTCTTTCATCCTTGGCCAAGAATCTGAACTTCTATTGTCATGAAAACATATTTTGTTCTCAGAAAGGTACTTCTTGGCAAATTTGCCATAGCATCTCATTCTGTCTACGTGACAAAACAAATAGCTACATTCTGCACAACTGAAGAAGTGATCTTCTTCACCATAGTGGTTATTAAAGTAAGTGGAAAACTGAGTCATTCATGTTTTGCATGCGTGTTTTTTACAATATACGTTTTCCCTCAGAGGTAACAAACATATCTTGAGGTCTTCATTAGCTTGGTTTCGATTTTAGTTTGCAGGACGATAGCCTGGAGGAAGGGGACAGAAGCTGAATCAAATAAATGACAAAGCAACTGCTCCTAACATTTCTCTAGCAGACATTTCCTAAATGGACCTCCTCTTTTTATTGTTCTCCATGTCAATAAGGTAGAATGAGCATAACAGATTCCAGGCCAAAGATAAGGTAAAAAAAAACAACATCAGGAAAGTAAATAACCCTACCTCTGCATTTGAATATTGCATTACTCACCTGTTTCTTTTCTATTTCAGCTCTCACGTTATTCTTCCCTTCCAAGCCTGCTGCAGCATGACTGCTAGGTAAAGTCACAACAGTATTGTTGATGGAGAGTTTCTTAGGCACTTGAGATGTCACTGGAAAAACAATTTTAATGAAACAATACTTTTAAAAACCATACACAGGGATATTTGTCAAATACTTTTCACAGTAGCACTGATTTTGTAGGAGCAGTACTTTACAAGCAGATCTGACACACTAATATCTGACAATTTGAACCGACATTTGAATCAGTCACCCTGCTTTCCTTTTGTCAGTGAAGAGAAAGAGACATTTCTACAGCCTTATTCATCTTATCCTAAAAGAGATGTCTAAAAAAAGGTCAGATAGATCATTCTAGGGAAGGTGCCCTGCTGGACGTGTTGTTTGTAAACAGGGAAGGGCTTGTGGGGGATGTGACGGTTGGAGGCTGTCTTGGGAACAGTGATCACAAAATGATAAGAGTTTTGATTCTGGGAGAAGCAAGGAGGGGGGTCAGCAGAACTGTTCCCTTGGACTTCTGGAGGGCAGACTTTGGGCTTTTCAGGAGCGTGGTTGACAAAGTCCCTTGGGAGGCAGTCCTCCAGGGCAAAGGAGTCCAGGAAGCCTGGATGATTTTCAAGGAGGAAGTCTGAAAGGCCCAGGAGCAGGCTGTCCCCATGCACCATAAGACAAGCTGCTGGGGAAAAAGACAGGCCTGGCTGAACAGAGAGGCAGAG
>VZSZ01004430.1:48320-63449 GCA_013398815.1 Ibidorhyncha struthersii | reverse complement strand
CCCGAGCTCAGGAGCCGGGACCGGGACTCCAGCCCGGCCCTTCGGACCAGGATGGGAAGGCACTGGGAGACTGGTACCCCAACCCAGGACAGGCACCAGATGTCCATCGCCCATCCCGGCAGGGACGGCTCACGCCAAGCCTGCGCAGCCAGAAACGTGCCATTGCCATCTCCGCGCGGTCAGGTCCCTGCTGCCCGAGCCCCAGACCTGCCCTGCCTTGGCCCGCAGGGCCGGAGGGGAGGCACAGCAGCGAGGAGCAGCTCGCCAGCCCTGGTTTCACCCGCCGCTGATGCATTCATGCCGCACGTGCTCTGGTGCCAGGGGGAGCGAAAGCACAGGCAGTTCTCCATTTTTCCCCACCTTACTAATTAGAACGACCAGAAATAGGTCAGTCTATTTCCACCCGGAGGCTGTAATGACTGCTTGAGAGACTGAAGACGTTAGCTGTACTGGGTGAAGATTTCTTTGTCCGCACTAACTCTCCACATGTGTTTCATCTACAGAGTCCTTCAGCTTCAAATACTGCAGCCCCAAACCCTTGACATTTTACAGGAAAAAAAAAACACCTCCTCCTTCTTCACAGAAGGAACATATCTAGTACAACACACTGACCTCCTGCTTATCATCGTGTTTTCTTCCGTTTCCTACCCACTTTTGCGTCTCCAGTTGCCAGTCTTTCCCATTTTAAAATTTGGTTATATTGTAGTGTTGTCCACAACAAGCTGAGAAGAAGAAAAGTCTCGGCGTCATGGCAGCCTGCTCTTGAGTAAGAACTGTTGCCAAAGACGACGCTGTATCAAATTAATAATGTACATTAACAGGTCAAAGACAGCCATACGTGACAGGTTTTTAGAATCCTTTTACAGTAACTGTCATGCTTCTGGGAACTAGCAGGTAATACCACAATCTGCTTATCTAACGAACTTGGTGATACGTCTTGAAAAAATGGTTTTGTGGGGGTTTTATTGCTTTCATGATGGTGCAATCCTCATACAGAGGTCAGCACCAATGAACTCTGATGTCAGGAGCAACAAAAAACACAAGGAAAGAGCCACCATGATTTATGGTATTAAACAAAAATAAATATAAATAGAAACTAGAGAAGAAATACAAGCAATTAACAGGACAGAAGAGCCAGAAGTCTCCTTTTGGTTGGTCACAGGCAGAACAGAGAAGTATTAAATGCGACGTATATTTGTGGGAAAAGGAAGAGAAGAACTAAACGGCGAAAGAGAGGGAAAGGAAGAAAAGTCCAAGCTGGAACAGCTGGGCAGTGGGTAAAGCCAGGGAAGGACAGGAGCACCACTGCTTGGCAAAATGTGGCTGGAAGGTGCTAAGGAGGAGTTGCTAAGGCCGAGGCTGTGTGCCTTCGAGAGCTGCAAAAAAACGGGGAAGGGTTACAAATGCAGCACTAGTTTGGGTGCGGTGAATGGTAGCAGTTTCCCAACAGCTTCACGTGTGCCACCAAGCAGAGAAGAGGTTGATGAAGATCCCCCAAAGGACTCCTCAGAGGCTGACCATGCACGAGGCATGGAGGCGTTTCCCACCCCAGACAGGCACTGCGCAGACCCAGGGCTGCGCCCAGCCGCTGGGGCTGGCTGGTAGCCCCACGTTCGCTCTGACGAAACCAGCACAAAGTTGCCTGAGACCTTCCTCCAGGGAACGGGATCCATGATCCACTTCAGTTCACCCTATTAAAACAATCCCAAACCACTATTTACACCAAGAAAACCTTTTCTGCTACACTGTCCTTTCCATCCCTTCCATATGGGGAAATCCCCCCCCAACCACTACTGTAATTCCCTTCTACTTCCCAACAGTTGCAATGCTTTACTACTGTTTTTGACTACTGGTGCCCTGATCCCTTTCTTCGAAGCCTGGGGTTATCCTCAGCCTGTGCCACTCTGCACACGTGGATGTCTTACTCTGCTTTCAAAAGCTTCTTCAAAAGGGACCTCGTCCAACTCTGCTTCTCCCCTCAAGCCTGAGCATCAGCTCCTGAAATACAGGATACCAACAGACATTCAAGTAAAATAAAAAATAAGGCCACTCCTTTCCAAAAGAGGGACATGTGGCAAGTCTGTGAGCAGGAACAGGATTACTCTCAGCGTGCTCCAAATCAGCAATAAAAATCTCCCGATTCAAGGGAAAGCCACTGTGGCCTATGAATTACAGGAAAAGGCAGAGCTAGCACGGTTAAAAGGCAATAAAAAAAGAGAAGGGTTGGGGCTGAGGAGCTGTCAGTTGGCTTCTTCCCATAAAGAAAAGAAGTTAGTCATCAGAATTGAAAACTTCATGCGACTTCAGCACACATGGAAACAATGAAGCAGAGCAGCACACTCCCCGTGTTAGATCTCCTCTGCCCCGAGTTCTCGTTTGGCGCATTCCCACCTCCCCACACCTCCAGAGCAATTACGGTCCCGGACCTCGCTGCAGGCAGGGGGTGAGCAAAGAGTGCGTGGGGAAGGGGCAGGAGAAGGAAGGGGTGCTTTCTTGGTGCCAGGATTTAATGCAGAGAGGAGGCACGTTCAGAGGTCACGCTGGCACCACATGAGACCATACCACCGGCTATAAGGCCGAGACATCCAGCTGTAAAGAGGGGGTAGCACCTGGGAACGCTGCGATGCTCACACAGCCTCCCTAAGCACACCACAGTGCCTCGCTTTATTTGATTTATTGTGCCAAACTTCACGTTCAAAAGTGTTAGGTGGGCAAGCGCCCCTTTTACTGATCCTCCTGCCCCCCTCCCCTGTTCTTGCATAGAGCAGCTGCCGTTTCCACTATAGAAAAAAAGAAAAAAAAGAAAAAAAAAAGGCAAATTAAGGGAAAACTTGAAGACCACATCTTAGTTCTTCCAACTGAATTATAACCCTGCCATTACCTGCCTAGAATATGTTTTAATTTGGTTGGCAGAGAAAGGTCATACTGCATAATCACATTATACTGCCTTCCCCTATTAAGACAGCTCTTAGTCTCAATAAATAGTGGACACTATATATTATGGCTATTACATATGAAAAGGCATGGTATTTTTCACATATAACACTGTATACAAGCATGAAGACATTTTTACGCAGCATATTTTCTGTTCTATGTGGGATTGCTTGAGGAAATATTCTGAGGGCTCTCCAAAACCCGAAGAGGATGCACGTCACGTGTGCTCCGTCTCCGTGCTCCCATCCCACTCACACCAGTGAGATCAGCACCCGGCCCAGCCGGCGAGAGCCCACCTGACAGGCCCACGCAGTTTAGATTCATAATCAGATTAACAAAACAGTCATCCTGTTTTTAAACGACGAAAAAAACAAGTCCTCGAAGCGGCGAACTGTACAGAGTAAGTTTTGTCCTTTTGGAATAAAGCGGCTTAAAACCAACAGAAAAACGTTTCTTCCACGTAGGGCACTCTGCCCTATAGAGGAAAGAGGGACTATCTTGCATTATAACCACTCCTTTTTCCCATCGGTTTTGGTCTCCAGTTTTTCCACAGTGGTGAGCCCGCTCTAGTACTTACAGAATGTACCTTCTACATTATATATTCTGTACCATATTTTGAAATACTAGTTAAAGAAGTGAACTACTTCCCAAGGGCTCCAGAAACTTTAATTCTGAATGTTCCAGTACTTAAACTGATACTTTAAAAACTACCCAGGCACTGGAAAATGAGCATACTTCATATACTCAAGGTAACAGACTCACGGTGGAAAAAATCTAGCTGGGCAACCAGCAGCATTTGTCTCTGTCACAGTATTTCCAGCACCGTTGCNGTCCCAACCTTTCCTCTTAGTTGAATCACTCAGAAGATGCCAGTTCAAGGGACAAAATATATCACTGCTTGTTCCCTCCTTGGACCAACATTGCCATCCTACGGCCCGGCCCCGCAGTGCAGCAGCCGCTCCGCGCCGGGGGGCTGCCCTGGGTCGCCTCTGCCCTTCCCAGTCAGGAACCCCATGTGGGGCTTTGGAGGTGTGGGATGGGATGGGCTGGAAAACCCTCCTGCTCCCCACACGGCTCCTCAGTTGCCCGCTCAAGCCTCCCGTCCTCATCGGCTGGGTGGCGGTAGCAGCGCTGCCGTGGTGCATCAGAGTCTTTGAGGTTTGCATCCCGGAGGGGAAGGAGATGTATTTTTAACGTGCTACCGCCAGACCAGAGTCAACAAACCACTGAAAGAGCCTAAAACGTGTATTTAAAAAGCAAGCATCAAGACACAATATACCTAAGAAGCAGAACAGCTAACGAAGTGGCAATTATGTTACCCAAGAAGCAGTAAACTGAATTTACGGGGAACATTACCCCCTCTAGTACGTGACAAAGTAAAGCTTTAGGACCCAGGTTTGGGTATTGGGTTGTTTATGAACGTTCATCTTGTAGGCCAAACTTAACAGTAGCTCCCCATTTTAATGCACGCAACAGAGTAGCAGAACTAGATTGAAAGGCCAGGTATTTCAGTGCGTCCCTTTCCCTGCCATTCTCTTTAAATAGAATGTTCTAAGTCTTTTCCTTGCCATCCCTATATTAATGTTACCCACAGTACCAGCTCGGAAGCGGAGCTCAGTAAGAAGCAGCACACAAAGAATCTTGATCAGTAAGCTACAGTAAACACAGAGGGAAGAATTAACTTATTATCAGTGGAGATCTTGCTCCATGCTGAAAGTGCTTTTTAGCAGGTGTCCAATTTGAAACAGAAGTGATCACAGAAAAAAAAATAAATACCCAAACACGAGAGCAGTGGCTGCATACCTGCCAGCCCATCGCAACAGAAATCTGCTACGAAAATGTGTGTATTCACCACCAAAACTGAGCTGAGGAGACCTATACCGCTGCAGCCATTGGTTGCTTCATAAAACCTGATGGAAGTTTTTGAAGTCGCTGGCTCCGGAGCTGGGAATATGGGCAGGGTGTGTGTCAGGCTTGGAACAGCTGCCTTGGATGCTCGCACAAAGTCAGCTACAACGGTGCAACCGGGCCAGGACACCACCCAGCCAGCAGCCGTATGCTTTTCCTTTGTGGTTGCAGAGCTGTTCCAAAAGCTTAAGCTTTCATTCCAAAAGGGGGAAAGAAAAAAAAAAAAAAACAAACCCAAACCACACCGACTCAAGTCTTCAGCCCATCCAAGTCTAGACCGGCTTTTTCTACAGCTGGAAATTATAAAGTTTCAGTGTTCAGCAACAGCGTGGACAGAAACACGCACTGCCCCACTCTTGGCTAATCTGATCCCCGAAGAGGTGTCACTTTTTTTAGCCTGTACAAGGGCAAAAATCGTCCAAAGGGTGGATCTGATCTGACCTGATGTAGAGATGCGTGCTGATGTGCAGCCAGGCTTGAAAAAACACAACCACCAGAGACGGGAACTGCCTGGTTAAGTGCAGGAGGCATAAAGCACAGCGTTAAGATGGTTTAAATGCAGCCATTAACCGTAGCGCTGCTGGTAAAACATGTGGGAGACCGTCACGCTGGATGCCATCCTGGTTCAGAAAATTCTCTGAACACAAGCGCTTTCTTTAGTCATCTTCCTAGGGAGGGGAAAAAAAAAAAAAAAAGACACAAAACCCAAGAAAAAACATCCCAATCCAAACACCTGAGCTGAGTACCGGCACAGTCTGAGGAGGAAACCAGACTGGGCATTGAGCAACTGCAGAACAGCCTCATTCCTTGAATTTTGAGTCAAAATAGTACAGAATTGTATAAAACACGGTAGATGAGATTTGTCAGTACTGACATTTCACACCTGCATTCAATCTCTGCTAGAACAGTTCCTTGTAGATATAGGTACAGCTATCGTTTTCATTCACATTGATCTCTGATTAACACACAGGTAATTTTGCAACGCCCGGGAACAGCTCTGCTGACAGATGCCCGGTTTGCCCTCACTCCCCCGAGCCCATCTTCTGTTGCTCATTATTAAAAATTTCCAGTATAAGAAACTTTTTTTTTAAACAACTAAGTATGCAATATCGCTCTTAAAAGCTTTCCCTCATTTCACAATGTTTTTGAAAGGCATAAATAAAGCCAAATAAATTTTATGGGAGTGTCAACGTGGTTTTTTGTTCCACTTTAATTCCAGTGCTCGGTATCTCCTGGTGAATAGTTAAGAGAACTATGCATAAACTAGAACTCATCTGGAATTTAAAGAAAACAAAAAAACTTTGTTCCTCCAGCCTATAGATCATCTGAACGGCAGGGAACAATACCTAGCTGTATTTCTCAAGCAATTAACATTTTCAGGATTTTTTTGTGCCTCTGAACACTTGCCTGACTTAGGATTTTTCAATACCCCAAATAGATTACTCTTCAGTGGCTAAATAACACCATACAGCAGTTAAAAAGCATTGCATTAACTCTAAGTTTGTTAACTAGCTTCTTCCAGATAAAGATATTTCCAGAACATCTGCATCAGTAGAGTAAGAGGCTTCTTGCATAACTGCTCTAAGTGCTGTGGGGAAGTATCTTCCGAATGCTTTTTAATATGATCTTTCATAATTCAAGTTCTTGGGAATGCATACTAAAGTAGGAAAAACGGATTCATTAAATAGTTCACTTTCACCTAATGCCTTCTGCACGCTTCACTCTTAAGCTATAAAGCAACCTTCCCATAGTTGTTTGTGGTCAAGGGAGAGCTTTCTGTTTGAAGTCAAGAGGAAAAACCCTTCCATCTGCTTCTGCAGGTCGAGAGCCAAAAAGAGTTTTACAAACTGAGGTTCTTCCTCCCACCCCGTTCAATAGCTTAGAAGTGTCTGATCAAGAAAAACTTAAGGACTTGAGGATTAAAATAAAAAAAAAATCAAGGGAGAAAGAAGGTTGAAGTTTCCAGAAATATGTAAATCACTTCATTCTCACTGGATAAGTCCTAATAAATCTTAGAATTGGGCAAAAATCCATATCCCCAGTCCCAGCCAGAAGCAAGTCTGGAGACACAGAGAAATAATAGCATATGCTCGGTTCAGACCTGCTTATTTATTTCTTATTTTTTTTTACTGAATTAAATGAACCCATCCTTACCATTTTATCAACACAAGGAATTCTGCTTCTTGAAGACAATAATCTCCCCCAGTTGTTTTTCTGAAAACAACACCTCAGTCTGTTGTCTGTTTCCCCAACACAAGGGCAAAACGCTCCCCAGAGGCGCCAGTAAGATAACAACTTAGTCCTCTTTACTGATGAAGAATCTTCAGATCTTGAAAGTATCCTTCCCCACCTCTACTTTTTTTTTTTCCTTGTTAAAGATTAAAACCTGAAGTTACATACACCGGTCTATGTTACAACAATGGAAATTTAAGTTTACACACCAAAACACACAGAAGCCAGGAAATGAAAACCAGTTTCCGTAGGAACATTAATAGCCTTCTCACTTCATCTTCTACACGCACTTCATGGGTCTAAAGTAAAAGGTTCTTGGCCTTTCCATTTCATTAGCTGGCAACGTTAAAACTCACTAGTAACACGCTACTGTTACATTTATAGTCAAGAGAAAAATCACAGATCACCTGCCATATAGAGAAATATCTATACACATATGAAGTGTATTCAAAGTTGGCACTCATACCTATTGATGAACACAAATATTCCAAGCGTATTTCGAAAGAAGCATTCCAGCAGCCCTAAGCTATGCCAATGAAACACCGATACGTACTTTAATGCCTACATACAAGCTCAGTAACAGCAATCGGACACAGGGCCACTTGTCCACTGACAGGAACTATTTCACTCTTTATCAAGGACAGCCTGGATTTTCCTCGTCTTTTGCATTTTGTGCTAGAGAGCATATCGAGGGGATGGGATGTTTAGAGAACTCAGTTATGATAACCAGCTCTAACTTTATTTTCTATCCACAGTGCTGGATACACACTAGAAGGATGAAGACGACGCACGCTTCAGATACTTACTCCTTACAGTCCCTCGCTTGCAGGTTTTACACGTTTGCTAGCCAGAGGCCCTTTTCAGCACAAACCACTCTCAGCTTTTGTGCTGCACAAGCTGGCAGCCGGATGAGAACACACCTTGGCGCCTAGCTGGGCTCAGCACAGCCGTGCAGCCAGGCGATCACTTCCCACCCTGAGACGCGTTCAGAACAGAAGTTGTACAGAGGAAGTTCTCAATGTCCCCGAGGTGTAAGCCTGATGCTGCACTGCTAAAGCTGCACACAGTCCCGCTGCCCACAACACACAGATCTCGGCACAGTTTGCAGCTTCTCTTTTCCCTTTGAATATCTTGCAGCATTTTAGTTGACCGTGCTGGTGTATCCCCTCCTCCTCAAACTGTATTTGTCGACAGCAATTTGAAAAGAAACCCTCTCTGCTCCATTAGAGAAAAGGCCTTTGTTTCGTGCTTTCTTGATTTGGATTCAGAGTGCTTAACAACCAGCAATGCAGTCCGTCCAGTTTCAGAATCACTTACTGGTGGTGGGGAAGAGAACAGGGTGTTTCACTTTTTAAACTTGGGGAAAACTTGATTTGGTCTTAACCTGAAGGTGATTATTCTAAAATCGTGATTTGGAACACAGAACACCCCAATAAACCAAAAACTGTTAAAGCCCCAAAAGAACAGCTGAAAAAACCCTTTTGTTTATGGAGGTAGGCAAATGAAAATAATTTCATTTGATCTCTCATCTTGCTTTATACACATCTATTGCACGAAAACATATGCCTTCTATATAAAAAGAAGCTGTAGAAAACCACAAGATTGTAAATACTAGATTTATGATTTGTTTGCAATTATATTTAATATTATTTCCTTTTTACAAAGCAGTTGAATTTAGAAAAAAAAAAAAAAAGGAATAGCAAGAAACCCCCCATCTGCTGTCTAGCATCAGTAATCCTCACTGGTTTGTTTACCATTTATAAGGAAAACATCATTCAAGGAAGCTTGTCACAGAGACTCTTCTGCAGTAACTGGCCTGCGGTGCAAATCCGTGGCTTTTGTCAGTTCATGTTTCCTCTGAAAGTCCTTCCTCCTAAAATTCAAGGTATCTGCCGATGATAACACTCTTTCCCTCTGAAGTACCTTCCAACCAAACACAGTAAATCTGGTAACACATGTCTGAGGATGGTAAATATCCTCATTTTACAGAGGTAAACGGAGCGTAGATAATTAAATTTGCCCGAGGCCAGTCTTTTGAATAGCCAGCCACAGAACCCAGATCTCACAATCCCAGGTGATGCACCTTGGCTGGAGACTACGCTTCCTCTCTACAGAAGCGTGAAAATGAACTGATTATGCTGAAATTGTTTCTTCCTTCATCCTTTCTAAGAGGATCAGATATTTTTCTTGTGTAGTATCAGCATCTGCATTACTATTTGGAAATGGTGTAAATCTGTTTTCAAGTTAACACCCGCACTAAGCCCCGTCCCAAAGGAGTCACTGTGACATGCAAACTGTAGGCAGTTAGACAGTGGGTAAGATCAAGCCCGGTAGTGCCATACGACACTAGGGAGGTTAACCTCATCCACCTGCGGACGGGCCTCTCCGGCCTGGTCTCCAGGAACAAGTTCCGCCTCCTTCTCCAGAGAGGGGGTTATAGCCTGGAAGTAGAGAGGAGAAATCCACCGTATCAATATTCATCCTCAACAGGCCTTCACCAACGCATAACGAACACAAAAAATAAATTTCACAACGATTTGCACCTTGTTTATACTTACTACATAGGCAGCATTTTAAGGAAAATGAAAGCAGAGAAAATAGCCAGGCTTGAGACGCTTTATTTTTGTAGTGCTAACAGTAAAAGCCGTTGCAAAACACTCATGTTTTAATTTGATCAATTAGGATTAAACTGGAATTAATTATAATTTAATTTCTCCAAGTCTGCATCAAAGCTTTAATGCTGCTCTGTAAAGTAAACACACCAGTAACAGCAACTCTTACAGTAAACTCTGTAAGAGGGTATCCGTTCTCTAAGAGACCTAATAGTTAGAGACATAAAATAATCTCTTATTCTGGTCCTGCAAAGAATACTCTGAAGGTCAAAAGGTGGGTCTGCTCATTATTACTGTAAAAATTTTTAAAAATAATTTGGAAAGGCAAGCATATATGCAGTAAGGAAAAGAGATTCTTTAGTGGAACCTCCTAATGCCGTAACTATGGGCAACTTCACTTTACGAGTACGTACTTGGAAAGATAAAACTTGGCAGACGTCCTCGATTTGTTCTGTACAAGGCGAAAAAAGAGAAACCCAAAAATGTAGCAGCCTTGCTAACCAAACAGGTTTCAAAGCAACCTGTTCCACTGAAACTTCAAGCATTACCTCCATCTTTGAAGTTTGTTTTTCTCATACTAGCCAAGTTCTGCTTTCTAGTTTAATTCAGCAGCTGAACAGTGCAGATGGTTCTTTCACTTTGTGCTGATCTACCTCATGAGAAGATCAGAGACCTCTAATTCTATCATCTGTTACTTAAGCAAAGATTTTGCTTAGGATGAAACTAGGACAGGTAGCAGCTGGAAGGGTGCCTCAGCCCAGCTGCCCTGATCCTGGTTCTTAGGGCAGCTATTACCCATGCATTTCTCATCCCCCGTAACGGTAAATATCCCACGCAAGAGCTATAAAGGATATTTGACAGTATCAGACATTAGACTGCACTCATATTAACATAAGATGAATCAATTGGTCACTTTCCTCAGATGTTGTTGACAGCTGCCAGTAAAAATAATCAAAGCAGAACTTTCAGCACTGAACTATTATTGAGGTTTAATATGTTCAATCGAGAATCTTCAGGTTTCATATAGTTGATCAAGTGACTTACTCAGCACTGCACCCTAAGTGGGTTTCCCTTTTAGTCTGATACGATTGAGGCTGTCTAGAGGGTCCCTTCCACTATGGAAAATTGTAATTCAAAATATTATAACCAAATTAGCACTTGCAGGTATGGCACGGGCAGTTTGGCCAAGAGATGAGAAAGGAAACTAGCAGCATGGCCGATATATGGTAGCGATCCTAATGGGGCTTTGCAGGGCCACAGAAAGCAGTTCATCCACCAAGATAATTTCAGTGGCTGACCAGTGAGTTTAATGGTAAAACCCTCTGGTGGTTTGCAAGAGTTGGTAAGAGTCTATACATCTGCAGGATTAATATATTTAATAGGTCATTATTGTGATATCTGATAAATAAGTTCACATTTTGCTTAATGAAGTCTTTCATTTTCCTGAATCTACATAATACAAAGTAGAATACCCTCCTCCTGCATTTAGTTAGTACTACAAGTGATTGAAAAGACAGACCAGATATTAAATTACTGGACTTTTACAATAATGGGGGAGGGATTCTCGAAACATTGTAAGAATCTATAATTTTGAGTGACAAAAATCTCAGTAAAATATAGCAAAAGCATTTACTTGAAATGAAGAAAACTGAAACACTGCTTCCCTGGGGAAAAGCACCATAAAAATCTCCTACTAGGTTTTGCACAAAGTGCAAGGCAGACCATACTGATTAGAGACAAAAAGTTCGTTTGCAAGACATGTTTTGTTTTCCTCCTTGAAGAAGAGAAAAAAAATATGTGTAATGACTATGTACGCAGCTGGATAAATGCTCTGTTTCAAGCTCAGAATATCTTAAGGGTTTCATACTTACCACCTCCTCGCAAGGGCTTTTTGTTTGGTTTAGATTTTGAGACTGCTGATGAGGTGGAGGCACCAGATTCTACTTCTTGCTGTTAACAAAAGCAAAAGTTACTCAGAATTTAATCAACGTGAATTTCAGCTACTCTAATCACAGAAACATATTTGTAACCTGATTAACAACACAGTTGTTACCTGATTCAGTTTCAAGTTTCCTTTATAGCTTTTTCCTTCTTGCATACTTTCCCACATTGCTATCTTCTGCCTTCGTTTCTCTTCTTCAAGCTAAGGAACAAATCCAGGATACACAAGACTAAGATTTCAGAACTGATAGAATTGCCAGCGCTACAGAAACAGCTACAACAGACACATCAAAAACCAAGGGATCTATCTTTATCTGATGCAGTATCTCCGAGCTTATGGAAGCACTTACTTTTTTAAACACCCACGTCTTCCCAAGCACAGAACGACCACCCCTCTTCAACACACACATACTGTGTCTGCAGCTTTATTTGACCACTTGATGCTTAAAACCATTTTGAAAGTAAACCAGAACCAAGTGGCAAGCTTAAGTCCTGAGTTTATTAGAAGTACTGAGTAAAGAATATTGCATATAACAGTAATTTAGTGTACAATATATGGTTCTACAGAAGAAAATGTGTTTTTCAAAGGAACAAGACAGCCAGCTACATATTTACATCCCAATATACATTATCAAGAGTTCTCCCAGCTCTCCAAAGCAATTTTTCCACAAAACCAAATAAATTAATGGTTAAGACAGACTGCCTCCTTCTTGACAAACAGAAGGGAAATGAGGTAGCTACTTTGTCCAGCCAAAGAAAAGGAAAGCAAAGCTCCCCAATTCCAAGCACGCTAGACCTAGACTTTCTACATAGTGGCTATTTTCTTCCACAATACGACTTTTCATTCATTTTTAACTGCCAATATTTCTTGAAGCATCAGCTATAAACTGAGGTCTGAACGTAGCTGACTGCAAAAGCAAAACCAGAAGAAAGGTTGGGATTAACGAGCAATATTATTGTTATGCTGACCACATCCACCTTCCTACACTGCCCCACGTAGCAATATAATAATCCTCATTATCTCAAGTTGTAGTTCAAACCATTAAATCACAGCAATGCTAAGCTACATTTCTAAGAATTTGTATTTGCCATTAAGAACAGAAAATACATCTATGCAGTAGTACAGTTAATCTAAACATCAGTAAATCCCCTCCAGCCATTCATTGTGCGTATAACTAAGTTTCTGTAGGTAGAGATTTACCTATAAAAAAAACCCCAAAGATCAGACCCACAGTGTTCCACGCACACAATTACTTGTGGACAAGCAAGCACCACAAAGATTAACTACTTCAGGAAGGAGCAGAATACTACATGCATCAATCATTCTAATCAACGAAGAGCATCAAGACATCAGGTCAGCACAGCGTACAAATATGTGCTTGCATTACTGAGGGTCCATCATGATACCTACAGCTTGTTACTGCTCCATGGATCAAACCATATCAAAAGTGGTCCAGCTAAAGGAGGGGGGAAAAACCCACCACCACCCACATTCCGGCAGAGAGAGTGAGTCTCCTTTTCTTCTGGTATCTAGCATGGAATAAACCAAGCAAAGTACCTGATGACAAATTTATGAGTTAAAAAAAGAAATGCTCTCTGGTTACCTGTCTTTGTTTTTCTTTGTATCTCTCTGCTTGTGCGTTCAACTCCTCCTGCATCCTGAGGCGAGCTGCTGCCAAAGCTTCCTGCCTTCTTACCACCACATCGGGTTCTAGGAAATTGGGAAAGAGTTTGCAAAGCTATTCAAACTAAATTCTAAATGGTCTCCTCAGAGAACTGTAATAACGAAAGGCTCACATCTCTCCCTGCAGCTGTTTTGCAGAAAATCACAGCTCAAGTTCAGTTTCCACCTCATCTTTTACAGTAATTTATGTGCTGATTTAAGTTTAATAACATTTTAATATTTTCAGAGCAATTACCTTTAATGGGATTTTAATGAATAAGGACACTGATATAATGAACCCATAAAAAATTAAAATTCACACTTCTAGGATACTTGCTTCTATTTCTGAAGGATTTGTTTGATACAAATAATTTCAGAAATATCACCCATGCTTTGCAGGGATTCCATTTTTACCCAGAGAACTTCTTTTACGCAGAAGTATGAAGCAACCAGCCCACATTCACTCCTACTCTTTCTGGTAATTGGTGCTGCTTGTTTCATTACAGCAGTGAAACAGTGGCAGATTTAACATGCTCCATCAGCAGAGAAATTACAAATATCACACTTATCTCAAGAGAAAACTGGCAGTCTCAGAAAATCTACATTGAGTCACCACTTCTCTTCATAACTGGCCTTTAAGGAAAAGTCAAAAGAAAAACAATATCCAAACAAAGGCAAACACTGCTCTCTCTTTTTCCCAGTAGCTGAAGTATCTCTACACTTGTCTACTTATATGTTTGCTACCATTCAGCGACGAATATGTAAAAGAAATTTCAGTACTTTCAGTAATTTAATTTTAAAGGCAGTTTTGGCAGTTAATCAAGATTTAATTAGCATCACAAAAGAACACCAGTAGGATAAGGCTACGTGAGTAATGTTTTCTGGGGCACCATGTAGTGCCATGCCAACCGTATCAGTGCCAAGCACTTACTATTTTGCCAAATAAATAAGTATAGCCTGTGCTTTACAGCAGTGAGTCTCCAAATGAGGCAGGATGATGACTGTGTGAGATTTACAACCTATGCCACACTTTAGAAGATAACACAGACATGAGGCATTTACACCCCAAATGTATACAATCCTCCCACAGTAGGAACTGTGAAGGAGTAATTGAAAGGAGAGAGATGATGAATATTAATTTAAAAAGGAAAAGTTTCCCCCCCAATATTTAGATTTGGATGTTTTGTTTTTCTTTGATAAATCTGGAAGTTATTTGATAACTGACCACAACCCATTCAAACCAGGTGGCTCTCTCAGCTTCTGCACTGCCAAAGATGAGCTATTCCCTTGTTCTGCAATGCCCCGCTCCTTCTGTCCCAGCCACATTACTTTGGGACTCGATACTTCCTAGCTTTTAAAAAACACTTCTCTTGGGTCCAACCTTTACCCAGCGATCTCTTCAGTAACACAATCTGTGCGCTTTCGTGGGCCTAAACAGTTATCCTGAGCATCGCTCACCGTTGAAATCTCTCAGAACTGAATCCCTTTTTGGTTGTTATTAAATAAAGACTCTGCGTGCGCGGATGTGATCAGCTGTCAGACATCCCGACCGTGGAGCGCCAGCAGGAACCTAGAAGAGACAGAAACCCCACCCCGTACAGTTCCAAAGAGCAAGCAAAGCTTCACTCACCCACAGCTGCGTCAGCTGCTCCCGGCTGGCTGCTCGGCCTGGCCGCCAGGCCCTGGGATATCTTCTGGATGAGGAGATAGATGGCGACAGCGGCCAGGAGGATGTACCAGCCATAGCTGGACAGCAGGGAGCCCACTGGGACGGGGACAAGCCGTAGGTGAGAGCAGGCTGCGGGGGAAGGAGCCGGCCCCGCCAGGAGGCGAGAAGGG
>VZSZ01004430.1:29782-41601 GCA_013398815.1 Ibidorhyncha struthersii | reverse complement strand
GCCCGCAGCCTCCCCTCCCCTACCAGCCAGACCCTTCTCCCCCCTCCTCGGCCCCGTCCCCAGTCTCACCCCTTTAAACGGTCGTTTCGCGGTAATTTCCCGTGCGGTTGAAACCTGGCGGCTGCAGGGGGGGCCGGGACCGGGGCCGTGCGGCGGCGCTTCGGCAGCTCGTCGGCAGAGGGACCCGGCGTGCCGCGGGCGCCTCTTCCCTCAGCAAACGCGGCCCCGAGCGGCCTTGGGGACCCCCCCCCGGCACCCTGAGCGGGCTGGTCTGGCTGCGGCGGTACCGGTGACGGGGGCAGCCATCCCCCCCGGGAGGCGGATGGCAGCAGACCCTCTTCTTGCTGAGGTGAGGGTGTTGTCCCCCCCCCCCCCCGGCCGCCCTGCGGCCCACGGCCGGGCCGAGGGCCGGCACCCGGCCCAGTGCCGGGGCACCGATGGACAACAGACCGAGCAGGGCCTTGGCCTTGCTGTCAGTGGTACCCTAAGGCAGCACAAAGATGTCACCAGAGATTCCCTCTCACCTTCTGGTGTTTCCAAGCACAGACCGAATGTGCAGCAATGGAGGCAGAGCGGGCTGGGAACCTGCTTCGCGCAGATGACTGGCAGCGGGCAGGCTGCTTTCCTTTGGACACAGTTGGCTTAGCCGGTGGGAATGTGCTTGTTCGAACACATGCTGCTCCCTGCTTCACAGCCAGGATGTTCTGCAACAATTACAGCTCTTGGTGCTTTTTCTCTTCCACCCAAGGAGCAGCTCAGCCTTTGCTCCTGGACACAGGGTTGCGCATAAACACCTTCCCTCTGCAGCATTTGAGACAGTTTCTCTGGCACTTCCACGCACATTCCTGCTCTTGGAGAAGCTGTGCCAGGCTGGGAACACGCCACAGGCTGTGGCATGACATTCACCCTTTGCCTGCAAGATAAAACACGCTCTCAAATGTCACTACATCCCCTCTTACCCTCTTTGGGGATTTGGGGAAGAGCGAGGAAGAGCCAGGGGTAGCGCTGGGGAAGCCAAGATGGTTCAGCCTGCCGTGTCTGGCCGGGCAACTCCACTTCAGCGCAAAGCAGGTCACTAGGTCCAAGGCTGGCACGCTGCCCAGCATCAGTGCTGGCCCACTGCGGCCAAGGCACTCGGCGCCGCTGGCAGGGCTCGGATGGCAGCAGCAAGGCTTTGCAGGCAGGTGAACCACAGGGCGGATGACATGGACTGAAGGTGGCACACGAAAGGAAGCAGTTCACCACCCCCAGGTCCCAAATCCTGCTGAATGTCACCAAGCCACTGCTTCTGTTGCCCTGGAGAAATACCTCCCCAGCCCTCAAGGCCCCCCAAGTGAGAGGCAGGATGATTTCTGGATCCACTGCTATCGAGGGAAGGATTTTTTTCATGAGCTGTGACATTTCTGTGAACCCAGAGGATGTGATAATAAGTTAAATGCTGCAGCCACATTTGGCACCACACAATGATGGCTCATACTCTTTTGGGAGCATCTAGCATCATCACCCTGAGAGTGACGCCTGGCGCATTCCCCAGGACTACAGCGTCAGAGCTGGCTCTGTTCTGGCTGGAGATCCCTGCAGACGTGTCAGCTGGGGTCAGGCAGCTCCTGTGCTCCCTACTTAAAAAACACCCTCACCAAAGCTGTACAGGAAAGCACGTAGTCAAGTTTTTATAACATCTGCATTTGTTTAAAAGCAGTTAGGAGAGAGCAAGAAAAAGAGACAGCTGTCAGAAGCAGAAACGAAGAATTAGCAGCACTGTTGTGCGTGACTCAGGAATCGCGCAGTGGTAAAGACAACAGTCTTTAGTCATTTCAGGCAGTTGTTAGAAGGAGACCCTCCTCAGCCTCCTGGAAAGCAGGTCCTGCCTCTGACAAAGCCAAATAAGACACGGACCTTTCTCCCTTAGCACAATACAGCTGTATGGCTCAGCTCTGCAGCTGTAATAGAATTGTAATTGAGAGCAGACAGATTCTTGGTCTCAGATGCTGTACACGAGCTCTTAAAAGCCCTTTCTTTGTAATGGAAAGTCAAAGCAATGATTTTTAAGATGTGTGTTCCCCACCTGCCAACTATGAAATGGCAGATGGCCGTGGATGCAACCTCACAGGCAAACACCAAACGAGGAGTCGGGCTGCACTAAGAAGATTTTCCAGAAAACAGCTCTTATAGATTTGGCTTCGGTGCCAAGAGACAACAGAGAAACGGGCTTTAATAAATTGCCTAAATATGCATTTATCTTGAAGATATAGCCACTTTGATCCTCTGAGCATACCAGTGTCAGAGAGATTTTAATAGCTCCAAGCAAGCATTGCAATAGCTTGGATAAATAATCTGAATTTTATTACTTTCCAAGAATGATTTCTGAGGGAGTTAGTGCCCTGGGAAATGCTGGGAGCTGCTGTTGGTGCATGAACTCGACATGTAGAATTTGTTTCTCTTTCCCTGGCAGGCTGGAGGGCAGCAGAAAGCAGGATAAAGCTGGGACTGCTAGGGATTGGTCATCTTAAATTGCATTGCTTCACGCAGTGTGCATTTTAAGTTATGCCAAGGATGTACNTTTTTTTAGCGTTTCAGTACATCTAAATATACCAGTAAGCAGTATTTAGAGGCAGGCTGCTGTGAGCCAGAGAACTGAAAGGCAGAGCTGACGCAGTACTCCTGATCCACAGCTCCCGTTTTTTGACTGTGTGACACAGCAACAGAAATGAAAGTTTGTTATTTTACAACCAAATGGGCAGAAGCCAGGAGAATTTCACCCCTCTTCTGGCCCCTGGTTTGGCCCAAGACCAAAAGGGGAATCCTGGAGCAACAGAAGGATTCACAGTTTGTGATAAATCATCTGATTAATTCATGTTTCTCATCTGATAAACGTGAACACCTGTAAGACACACGAGCCCACAGCAGCGCAGTTCTGAGAAAGGATCTTCCCTCGTGAGAGGACTCCATTCTTTTCTTCTTTTCACACTGAAAAAGCTTAGGTCCAGATATCCAGGCACGACCCTGGGCGCCTGGCCCATGGTTAAACATTGCAAAACCAACACGACAAACAAAAGCCTCCACAGCTCCCTCCACTCCCCGACACACCAGCAGCCCCTCTCCTTCCCCAGCCAGCCGAAGGGGGAAGGTGGCCCTGTGGTTCCCAGTGGCTGCCAACTACGGTGGGGCACTGGGGGCTGCAGGATGCTCCGTGTACGGGTGGGAAAGGGGAGCGAGCTCCCCTGCCAGCTCATCTGGCTGCGGATGCATCCCCGCATGCTGCGCTCTCCCCACGACCGGAGAATGTGCCCGAGCGCAGCCCCAAAACCCAGCCAGACGGCCCTGGGTGCACCAGAGATGGCAGCCCAGCCTGGCACGGGGCGTGTATTTGGGATACGAGTTTCCTCTGAAAGTAAAAGACCTTTATGAGAACAAATGTGAGGTTTTTGTTCCTGAGCTGTTTCTCCCACAGGTTCTCTGGGCTGATCCAGCCAGGACAGCTGCTTTGTCCAGCAAAATAAAGACGCGCGGTGCATCGCTGCCTTGCCCTGCCTCTGGTTGGGATGGTGGCTGCGTGAATTTGGAAAAAGCACAGATTCGTTTGTCAAGGGAGATCAATAGTTTATTAACTTAAAGGTCAGTTCACCAAAGCTCCATCTTTCCTTGGGTTTGGTCCAGGCAGGTGAGGACCGGTGACGCTGTGGCTCTCCCCTCTTCACCTGGCTGAGGTAAGCTGTAGCGGGCAAGCCCAGGCAGGGCGCGTGTCGTCGCAACTGAAACCAAGCCAGGATTATCCCAGCTCCGTGAGGAACTGGTGACAATTCGTACTAGGAATTTCGTTGGCAAAAGGTTTAACTCGTTAAAACTATTAACAATGAAAACCAGAGCATGCAGCGTAGGAAAGAGTGTTTACATATGTCTGGTGCAAAGAGCGGCTCTGCAAGGTCAGAGAGGAGAAAAGGAGAAGGATGTAAGACAAAAAGATTCCCCACTCCCATATAAAAAATAGTCCACAGAGAAAAAAACAAGGATTGTATAAGTTATTTTTAAAAAATCTGTAAAACAACATAGCCAAGGATATTTTAAACACAATTATATAAACACCACATGACTTACTATTAAGAGAGAGCATGAAAAGGTTTGTTTCGGGGAAGGGTTTTGTAGAATTAAGAGTTTCCTGGCTGGACCCCTGGAATGTCTCTTTTGGAAACAGATGCCCAAGAAAAATCACTGCCATGAACAGGAGGATTTTGTGAGAGAGAAGGGTATACCCAGCAAAACAGGGGAAGGATCGTAACGCAAAATGCCAGAAAAGATTAATTGGGACACCACCTCATTTAGAGGAAGGATCTAGCTTGTTCCAGAACTGAATTAATCAGCAACTCACAAGCAGTTCCAGGAGGGAAATACATTTCATGGTAAGGCTGTGACCCCACAGGCTGGTCCGTGCAGATGAATCCCCCGAGTCCGTAAGACTCCCCGCAGGCACGGGGGTTTTGCCTGCCTGCAGTTACCTGCAGGGCAGAGCCCTGCTGGACTCGCTGGGCTGAGACTCCTGCAGAGCCACGTGGATCAGCTCTCGCTTTGGTCCTCAAATCTCCAGTTATTGCCACGGCCAGACCGAAACAGCTACCGACCGAATCCGAACAGGAGTGCCAGAGCGGGCTTTAGGGCTCCGCTCTGGGAACCACCTAATTCATCGTTTTACGTATGTACAGAGCACGGCGCCGGCCGTTTGCAATGCAGGTTTATATCAGCCATCACCTAGCAGAAAAGGGTACCAAAAATTGGGCCAGAAATGGCTCTTTCTTCGCAGATGTGTGAAGTCCTGCATCCTTTGCAGCGAGGGCTCCTGCCAGCTGCTCGGAGCGGGCAGATCAGTAGGATTTCTGCGAAGAACCAAGCGTGTATACATGGATCATGCATCAGTCCCTGCTCACGAGGAGTGTTTGAGAGTATTAATATCACCGCTTGTCTGCTGCCTTTCAGGACTTGACCATTCAGGGTACGATCCAATCTCTGCTTAACATATTGCTATAGAAACGCGCTGACAGTGATATTAAAGCTATCAAACTTACGAGCGAATGCTTGACAGCACCATGTAAACTCTCCCAAAGCTGAAAAAATAAACTTTTGTCCTAAACATTTGGCAAAACTGGGCTGGCAGTTGGTGGAAGTCCTGGATGGATGCAGCCGCTGAACTTTACCCGGCCATAAGACACGTCTGACAGCAGAACTGCACAAACAGCTTCTTTTCACAGAGCTTGTTTGATTTCACCATCTCACAGAAAGTCTTGTCAGCTGGGAGGCCGAGGCGAGGAACAAGAGAAAATGAGAGCAGATTAACATTTTAAATAAACAAACATCGCACGTAACAGGCAGTGCAATTCGTTCCAGTGTTGGAAGAGACAGAATTGAAAAGGAGTTGCTTTTTAAGGGCATCTTTCACATGGGTTTAATGAAGGAATAAAGCAGCTTTGCAGCGAGTGGGAGAATTAGCCCCAAGACTAAACTATAATGAAATACAAACGCTTGGATGCGTTTGAGCAACAGGCAGATATCCAGCAGTTCTGCCAGGTAAGCTGCCTGCCCACCGCAGCCGGAGCCCGGCTCGCTGCAGCCGTGCCCCAGCAAGCCCAGGAGCTGCAGCGCTTTCGGCTTTCTGCTCTGAAAGGAATCCCCCCAAACTCTCGTTTTTGCTACCGGGGAAGCACTACAGTGCCAACGGTTCCGCCACAGCTACTTACCATTGGTGCAGGTTTCATTTGTTACACAGGAGCCGCCGAGGAGGCTGAAACCTTCTTTACACTTGAGGCAGTTGCCACTGGAGCCCTCGCAGGCTGAGCAGTGGTCATCGCACCTGGGGACAGAGACCCTGCAGCGGTCTGAACTAGCACCGAGACCCCGACCCCGGCCATCCGAAATGGGCCATCGGCCAGAAAATGTGTCTGCCGGCACTGCGACATCCAGACCGAACCAGAGGATGTGGACAATGGTGGATCTGAAGCTTGAAAAGTTACTGAAGCCCTGGGAAAAATGGGCTCGGTGGTGCCAGCTCGATGCTCAGTGACAGCTAGCGATATCCCAAAAGCATTCGCCTGTTGGGAAAGCTCAGCAGGACACACACCTCTCTTCCCAACAGTCCCGGTTAGAAAAAGGGCTGCAAGGGGAATCTGTGCTTCTCCCACCCGTTTGCTCAGGGAAAAGAGCCCATCAGCTGCGCCTCCCGCCCAGGGATGGTGGCTTGCAGAGACTGTACCCAAAATCCCCGAGAAGGGATGCTGGACCCCTGTGCCTCCCAGCTGGATAGCCAGCGTGGGTGAGTGAAACCCTGGGCAGGCAGGCACTGTGCTGCGTGTTCCCGAGTCACCTTTAATCCTTCCCTTTCATGTTTGCCTTAATGAGACTGAATCCACTCCCACTCCCCACTTAAAGCCCAGAGTGCCGGCGAGTGGGAGCAAATTGCTGCCTCCCGGCATCTCCCAGTCTCCCGCACACAGCCCCCGTGCTGGGTGCTGGGCCAAGGAGCGGGAGAACGCTCCTCCAACAGCGCCGCGGGGCGAACGGGGCAGGGTTGATTGAAACCTGGAATATTTGCCCAAACATCACGGTTGTTCCTCGTTCCTCCCACACCTCTTCCAAAGAGCCTGGGGCTGGGGCTGAGCCCCTTCCACCACCGTAGCCCTAAGACATCTTGGCTGGTTGGCTCCGGCGGGGGAACGTGCAGCTTCGCTGCTCCTAAATCTATAGGGCAGGGGCGTGTGGGGTCTGGCCCCACGGCTGCCCTGGCTCCCTCATCCCTATTTTAATTTCCCTAGTAAAAAGCTCCAGCTGTGAGCTGTTTTCAGCATTTTTTTTTTTTTTTTATCATCCGGTTGCGATCGGGCAGGTAACGTACCTCTTGCAGACTTTGTTGGGCAGCCCGTGGCTGTCGGCAGGGTAGAAGCCCTCGCGGCAGGCGGGAACGCAGCGCCAGTGGGGTGCAGGAGCTTCGGGACCACAGGGTGCGCAGTCCTCCTCGCCCGGCCCTGCGGGGACAGGGGAGAAAGGCAGATGACGTGAGCAGTTTCGGAGACAGGAGTCCACGTGGCACCAGCGTGGCTGCAGCCCCGTGCGAGATGAGGGGGGCACCGGCTCAGCTCTGCCCTGCTCAAAGTGCAGGGAGTGAACAAATTGCTTGTTGTGCCACCAGGGTCCTGCGCGGCAGCTTAGCTCCCACCCCCAAAACCCCAGCTTCCATCTCAAAAAGCTCAGCTCCCATCCCCCCAAAACCCGGCGTCCTGCCCCTCCGCAGAGCCGAGAGCCGGCCACAGGGGCACCAGCCACCGCTCCCAAGCACGCACTGGTTTAGCTTTCCCACCCTACGCAGAGGAAAATGTGGAAAAAGAGATGCTAAATTGGGCTGCGGAGGAGCTGGAGAAGGGAAGGGCTCGGGAGAGGAGCTGGGAAAGCAGCGGGCCCTGCTCTGACACCGGCACGTTGTGGCTGGACGGCAAACAGTGGTGATGGAGGTGGTATTATTAGAGGCCTTCCGCGCACCAGGCTTGAGAAATGGTTATGCGGGAAAAGGAGACGAAAAAAGGCTTGAAAAATAATTGTGGTGAAGTACATTTACACTGACTGGAATAAGAATTAGAAGGGAAGTAATTTTCTTAAGGGATTAAGAGCCCGTTCCCTTCCACGCTTGCCAACAAGATCAATAAATATTTTGGATTTAGTCTTAGGAAATTGCCCATGTATGATAGATGAGATTCACACCACTGAACGTGAATTGTCTAGAGATCATATTATCATCAGATCTATGATGATTTTGAGGGCAGATGCAAACATTAACAATGGAAAATAATTGGACTTTCAAGAAGCGAAAAAGGCAGGATTTAAAGGGAACGCCGAGCGACTTCGGGCAGCGGGGGGAAGGCGGCAGCGGCCAGCCCGGCCCCGTGGGGCGGCCGGGATAACGCGCCTCCGCTGCCTGACATTTTTATACACTGCAAAGCCATCTTCCATCACTCCAAGAGGGTTTTATGGCCTCCCTCGCAACCTTATTAAACTAAAGCACCTGGCTTCAGAGGAATCGGGAAATAAAGAATGGCTCTAATAAAAATGTAAAAACTCCCTAAAAACCTTTCTAATATGAATATACTCCCAGCACCTCACGGGATGTGCTGGAGAGCTGGGATCGCTTCCCCGCCGGCACGCTCTGCCTTGGCTTGGGGTGGGTACCGTGGGCATTGGCTCTTGAGGCACCCGGGTTTTGGGGTTTTGCGTGGGGATGCTGTGGGGTGAAGGACATACCTGTGCCGGCAGGGCAGGTCTCACAGCGCCGGGGCTCCCGGCTGAGGTACATGGCGGGCTGGCACTCCGGCACGCAGCTCTCTCCTGCCAGGCTGCCGGGAAAGCAGAAAGAACGTTTGCGCCCGAAGCTACAGGTACTGGGGACTCAACACAGCCTGTCCCCGTCTCCGCGTCCCCCGGTGCCCTACAGCAGGCTCAGCCTGCAGCGCAGGAGGCGTCGGAAAGCCAGCCAGCGCTTCAGGAGAAATTAAAGTCCTGCCTGGACCAAAGGGACGGCTGCATGTTCCTTAATTAACTATCCAGGAGGAAATAAAATTGTTTTTTTTCCCACGGGCAGCCAGCCAGGCTCTCCCAAAGACCTTTTGCACTGCGAGGCTCCCTGGAATAAAAGGAAATTGGTTCAGTGCCATGGCTGGGCCGGTGCTGCATCGCCGTGGCAGGGATGATTTGAAGTCCCAGCTTAAAAGGATATTGGACAATAAAAAGCAAGCGCCGTGCGGATTATGTCGGACAAGTGCCTCCAGTTTTGCTTTTCTGAGGGAGTAGATAATCTTTTGGCAGCGGCAATTTCCTCATCCGAGAGAGCCCCGCTGCTACACCGGGGCTCTGGCCCGCTTACGGTCCCTGAGCAAAGCAAAGCGCTATGGGATCCTACTCCCGTGTGAGCTCAGGGATGGAAAACAGCTTCTTCCCAGTGCCGACGCTGCTTGCTGGCATGGCTGGGCTCTGCATCCCGCAGGAGCCGTGGGGCCAGCAGCAAGGGCACCCGGTGCTCCTTGCAGGGTCGGGGCTGCCCCACCTGCACCCACTTGCCCATCCTACACTAGGCCCACTCAACGGGTACATCGGATAAAATTTTCCAGCGCGGATGAAGGTGAGGGAAGGGTTTCTGCACTTGCAGGGAGCGTTTTCAGCCTGCCTGGAACAGCTCAGCCTGGTACCAGAGCAAAACCAAGCGCCCCGTTTGGCTGGGACAGTTCCGACGGAGACTTGGGAGGAAAAATGCACTTTGCAACGTGCGGTGTAAAAGTTTTCATTGCTTTTATCCCTCCTATTTTAGATGCTGTGATGCCGGGAGCTGCTCTGGTCGCAGGTTTGCGAGCAGTTCTGAGCCTGCAGCAGAGCGCTTACCCACCACCCTGGCAAGCGCTGGAGAAAAGGAAATTAAATTTAAATCATGCTTTTCAGCTAAGAAAGGGACACGAAGCACCACCTTTAAATTCCCAGGTCTCCAGCGCTCTGTGCCACAGCTGTAGTTCCACGGAGGCGTGATCTCGGGTCTTTAACTAATGCACTCTCTAATTTCCCATCACTTTTCCCAAATTTAAACCACAGGTACAAACTCCTCCCGTGCTGGTATTTTACCTGAATCCATCTTTGCATGCAGTACATTTGTCTGCTTCACCGACACATTTTTTACAGCTTTGATGACATTTCAGACAGCGTTTCTGACCTTTCGAAAAACAAAGCGAGGCAGGGAGAATAAAACCCGGACAGTGATTTGCAAGCAGCATTCGGAGCCGCAAAGCCCCCGCTGCACCCCAGCACCAGCTCCCCAGGGAGGAGAGGCATGTCCTCCCCCCCGACGGGTCCCTGCTACTGCAGATGACCTTATCTGTCACTGCTTGCTAAGAAGAAATACGCTTCGCAAGCAGCTAGGATCATTAATTACAGTCTTCTAATTAAGAGCTGAGTTGAGTGCCTCTGCTTTGCACCACCCTCTCTGACCACCCAGGGGTTTTTCTCCCCCCTTCACTACGCAAAGTGCGTCAAGGGGGGAAATTCAAAGCCAATTCTCAAAACTTAAGGTGTTTTCTCCCCCCACAGCACATAAAATAGAAGCAACCCCTGCGTATCCTCATGCTACCGCTCGCAAGTGATAAACACCCTTACGTTCCTCGGCGTAAAACCCGGGCGGACACAGCACCACGCAGGTGCTCATCTCCTGGTGATGGTAGAGGCTCCGCTTGCACGCCGTGCACTGGGTCGGTCCCCTCCCGACGCAACGCTCGCAGCCCTTGTAGCACCGGCGGCACCTCCGGGCACCTTTGTCACCAAAAAACCCCGCGGGGCACGAGCTCACGCACATCCTGGGGAAGGAACCGAGAGCGTGGGGGCTTTGGTGTCAACACCCGGACACCTCCTGGCAGCCTCGTGTCTGCCACCGTCCCCTCGCCCGCAGCGTTTGGGGCATCCCCCAGCCTTGGCGGTTATTTGGGCTCTCTCACTTCTTATTCTTGAGACTTAGGGTGTCTTGAATGTCATGGCTGTGTAATAAAGAGCCAGGGCAACTCTTGGCCAGCAACCCCACCTATTGGTAAACTTTCCAGCCCAAGAGACTGAGGAGTGGAAACCCCAATTCCAGAAGTGATTTGGCACCTCAGCTATCTGTCCCTTGGGCGTAGGTGACCCCCCAGCCGGTGACACCAATGCTTCTTCCCCAGCATGATTACATGGCCAAGGTCCTCCAGGGCTCTCCAACTCTGTGTTCCCCACCCCATCATACCCTAGTCCAGGGCAGGGATCCCCATGCCTCTTCCTCCCTCCATTTTATCTCTCATACCCTTCTTTCTCTCTGCAAACATCTATCACCCACGCTGCGGTGCGAGCCCTGGGAAAAGGCGCTGCCACTGCCCGGGGACCCCGCAGGGACACCCCACCACCCCTCACCTGCCGGTTTTCACGCTGCCCAGGCTGTAGTGGATGCAGTTTAAGCACTGGTCGGCACTGGGGCCGTCGCAGCCCTGGTCACCGCACTCGGGATGGCACGGACCTGGGGAGGGAGAGAGCGGCTCAGCTGGGGGAGAGGCTGAACAGCCCCCACACCCCGCTGCCGGGATGCTCTGAGAACACCCGCCCTGGACAGACGGACGCGGGGAAGGGGCTGGGGACCCCTGCCTATCTTATCCTATATCTATTATCTTATAGATCTTATATATCTTATCCTAACTATCCTATGGAGCTGCATGGCTCCGGGTCTCGCCTCTCCTCCAGCTCTTCCTCCGCAGCACAAATCACACCCGACCGTCCTCCGGCTGAACACCCTCGTGCAGGAGCAGTTTTGAAAGAGGGACCGGACCCACTCCTCGGGGACTGCCAGGGACGCGCACCCGTGTCCACGCCGGAGAAGGGGGGAAGGTGGGCAGAGGAGCTTTTTTTACTCCTCAGACGGCTGCACCACCAATTTGTGGCGGGAGCGCTGGGACGGGGAGTTTTGCTACCTTCTAATTTCACCGTCCTGCTGCCCCACGCCGGCCGCAGGCACCGCTCCTCCCAGCCCGCCCTGGCCCCGGGCAGGATCAGGCCTTGTGGCTCCCCTGGTTGGCATTTTCCCAGGTACTTTGGGGGGGGGGATGACATGGCAGCTCAGCCGGCGCTTACCCGCATACTCCTCCTCCTCCTCCACCACCTCCACCTGGCTCTGCAGGAAGGCGGCTCTCGACGGCTCCATCTCCGATGCCGGCACCTCTAGCATCCTCCCACGGGAGTGGGGGCCACCCAGCGCGGTGTAGGGGTGCTCAGCTGTCCCGTAGAAGAGGAGGCTC
>VZSZ01004424.1:0-21856 GCA_013398815.1 Ibidorhyncha struthersii | reverse complement strand
CCCCTCTACTCTGCTCTCGTGAGACCCCACCTGCAGTACTGAATCCAGCTCGGGAGCCCTCAGCACAGGAGAAACATGGACCTGTTGGAGCGGGCCCAGAGGACGGCCCCAAAGATGATCGGAGGGCTGGAGCATCTCTCCTATGATGACAGGCTGAGACAGCTGGGGTTGTTCAGCCGGAAGAAGAGAAGGCTCCGGGGAGACCTTATAGCAGCCTTTCAGTACTTAAAGGGGGCTTATAAGAAAGATGGGGACAGACTTTTTAGCAGGCACTGTTGTGATAAGACAAGGGGGAGTAGTTTTAAACTAAAAGATTTAGACTAGGTATAAAGAAGAAAGGTATTATGATGAGGGTGGTGAAACACTGGCACAGGTTGCCCAGAGAGGTGGTAGATGCCCCATCCCTGGAAACATTCAAGGTCAGCCTGGACAGGGGCTCTGAGCAACCTGATCTAGTTGACCATGTCCCTGCTCACTGCAGGGGAGGTTGGAATAGATGACCTTTAAAGGTCCCTTCTAACCAGAACTATTCTATGATTCTACAATTATGGAGTAAAGAGCAGTAAAGTGATTATTTTCCCAAAAATGGCATCTGTTTAAAATCCTTCTGTGCTGAAGAGACAGTTGAAAGTACGCACAGAGGTCCAGGTGATAGTCCAAAGAGTTTCTCCAATTCATGTAGGCTCTAGTGAAATCCAGGACTTGGTGCTTTGTAGCACATTGACACAGTAGAAATAGAAATAAATTGGCATAAACTGCTGTTAATCTCAACCTTTTTTTTATGGAAACACGTAACACAGAAAATTTCCAGGAAGGTTTGCTGATGTACAGCTCAAAACCACTACTTAAAAGTCCCATTTAAAGATACATTATGGTGATCAGGAAGCAATCTCCATGTTTCCTCTCAAATAATTGCACCTGCCTGCTTCTGATATGTTGCAAGACACGTCATCACATAAATTCAGGGCACTTTGCATGGTAATATTAATGAAAAATCCTTGGTGTGGGATCCCACTGTCCTCAGTCCTCACAATGCAACTACTGAAATCTTATTTTCAAAAAGATAAGCCTTTGATGATGAAGTCCAGATCTGCTTCTAACTTGAGCAAATTTAGGGCTGATTTTTAAGGGTTCACCAAGAACCCAATTTGCAGAATACTTGGAAGAATCTCTGCCACAGTTTGGCAGAGACCTTGATACCCAGGTAAGAAATAATTCCATTCTTTGTCTGAGGCTTGCTGCCAATACAATGACCTTGCCAACAACTCTTGGTGTTCTTGAGTCTCTAAAAAGAAATAGAGTGAAAAAGAACATAGAGTGACAGCAGGCCTCAGATACCATGAACCAAGAATACAGCTAAAAAAAAAGAAAGCCTTGTGTACTTCTGAAAAAGAAATCTGGACATGGACTAGAAGCAAATGAGTAAAACAGAAGAAACAGGTGGCCAGTAGACAAGAACATTGTATAGAACAGAAAAAGACAAGCTAAAACTTAAATCAAAAGGTAGTTAAAAGCACATCTATAAAACCTTTTTGTTATGTCTTCAGAGCACACATATATTTGTTTTGATGGGGAGAGAAAAGCCTGATGCACTCAAAACTGAACAGTGATTATGTGACAGATCTGGCATTTTTTAAGAAAGTTTTCTTTTTGTGCCATAAAGTAACTATGGAGAAGCGACGCAGAAGACAGTGAAAGTGGGTTTTGATGTGGTGGGTTTTTTTTGTTTGTTTTCCTTTTTTTAAAAAAAGTCTTATTCTGTAGATACTGAGATCCTAAAGTAGGATGAAGATATAATCCTGTTAAAAAAGCAAAAAAATTCCTTTAGATGTTTCCCAAATGCATACCTGTCAGTCACAGATTTAGTTAACATTACAAGAGTTCCGATATATGAGTTATGACAGAATAGTTTCACCTGGCTAGTATTGGATACACCTTCTATCTCATAACTGCAGATGTAAATATTTGGACGCAGCAGCTTGGTCACTGCTTTATTATCAAATCAAAAGGCTTGTAAAATAAATGGAGAATTGAAAGGGTTAACATCACACTGACTTCAGTTTGTCACTTTATCATAAATTGCCCTGAAGCAACTAGCATTCCAATGTTAAAAAAAAAAAAAATCAAAAATCTTCTGGTGGTTGTCATCTCACTCATAAAATTCCAAATGTTATAAAATCCTACAAAGCACAGCTGAAAATCAAGAGAAGTTCCATAGCACCATTTTATTCCAATGCATTTTTAAAATTTAATGAGATGTTGATCTATTATATCAGTTATTAAAAGAAGCAACAGGGAGACACTTCAGTACACAGATGACAATGATTCCAAGAATGAGCTTCAGAATATGAAGTCATACATTCAGAAAAACATTGTTTTAATTATATATTATTTAAGGGACAAAAAATACCAAGATTATTTTCACAAAACGTATAATCAAACAATGCCAGAGCACTGTTATCACAATGGTAAATGCTGCATCCATGTTTAATTAATATAATTTAAAATATACATTTCCCTATCTGATATTTAACAAGACAGGACCAGTTCATCTGGAGTTTTCCATCTCTTCTTTACTGTAAAACTAAAAGCTATTTTGAAAAAATCCGGCTACTGATACAATGAAATATGAATGCAGGACTTACTTTTTCCCTTGTTTGTCAAGCTTACACAAGCCTAGAGACTGATTTTTGTTGAAAAAGTAATGTGTATTTTTTCAAAACTAGCAATAATGCTATCTGATAGTGAGAACCTGGAATTCAGACCTGAAAAACAGCTTTCCACCTAATACGCAGCCTTCATTCACCCTGGAAACAAAACACCAAAGAATGGGTCTAAACTGTGGCACTGACAATGTAAACAAGCATTACAAAAAGCTCATGTCATGACTGTTACGGCAAGACATTACACACTTTTAAGTAAGATTTGATATTGTAACTCTTCAAGGAATCTTTTAAGGGAAACAAAGATGCCAAAACTCGTTCTTCCTCACACAGCTTTTCCAAGATCAAAGTTAACAGGTAGCCTTAATCAAATTTATTGAGAAATTTTAAGACAGCAAGTGTTAGATCTATGAAATGATCCATGGTTCTCAAAAGCAGTGAAATGTCTCTTATGCTTGTTTCAATAGTTTTATTTGTGCAAGAGAGTGAAAGAAATCAGGCACGGCTGCACATGGATGATTACTTTTTCATACAACTTAGTCAATGTCACAACCAAATGGACCAACCTGGACAAATAAATAAATCCTAAAATACAGACTGCGACTATATAACAAGATTAATATGAGTGTCAGTTGTACTAGCCACTAAAAATCAATGTTCCTAACTATATCTCACAAATCCTTTTCCCAAATGTCTCAGCCCAGGTTTGCTGGAAGAGTTTGGTCGAATCTGCAAGCATACTAATGCAACTTAAACAGACAACGTGACCGTGTCACATACTCTCTATGTGACTGACCAAGTTGGCATCACTGAGATAAACTACCAGTGGTCAGAAGATCCACAATGTCAAGGTAATCTGATGAGTTTATTTTCAACTCATTAACAGTGAGCAACACAAAATCTACAGGGATACACATGATGCAGGGGGTCAATAAAAATAAATTCAGCAGAAAGGAGAGAGCATTATTATTTTTTAATTGTAAAACTTATAGGAGGTAGCTTGAAGAATAGTGCTATTGAGAGGTATAAGAAGAACATCAGACAAGGGAAGAATTCTGACTGTGAAAAATTGCATGTGTGAAAGTGAACAGGAAGAAGCTGGAAAAGTGTTACAATACAAACCCAATTTCAGTATGTGAATGTTAATCAATCCAGGGAAGTTTATTTAAAATAATACTCAAGAAAAACTCATCAGCTCAAAACAGTAACTGGTCACGAAATATACGAAGACCAGAAAGTTCTGGAGTTTGATACAACAGCACAGAAACTTATAGGCCATCTTTATGCACCAAATTTAGAGAAGGGAAAGCAAAAAGAAAACACTACTGTATTGTAAGGCAGAAAGAAAAAAAGGTAGAAGCCGCACAGGACAAGGATAAGAAAAGCAATCATGACATGAGATACCTAAGGCCAACAAAGAGTGCAGAAAGGATGACAGGAAAGCTCATAGCCTGCAGCTAATCCAATGGCAACATGAGTCAAAGTCATAGCTTTGGGAAGGTACAGGCACCACGGAATTTCCCATGTGAGTATAAAAATATTTGGTGCAACTGCACTACATACAGACATAGAAATCTCTCTATCTCCTGTTTTCAAAGAAAATGTGAATATGAAGAGGCACCTCAGGGCATAAGTTTTTTTTTTTGGTGGTGGTTGTACGTGTACACAGAAAGATATTATTCAGGGTAAGCATTACACACAAATTATGAACCACACGATAGCTCTATGAACCATTTAGAACTGTGGTTAAGCCGTTTATAAGCTGCACTAATGGGTCTGATTTTGACCTCTACCAGTCTTGATCTCCACTGTGGAAGCAGTATGTGACCAGTAGAGGAAGAATTCCTCAAGACAGCTGAATTCCGGGTATCAAGCATGTGAAGACAATCCTGACTATTCTGTTATTCTGTTGTTAAGGCAAAGCAAACTACATACTCTAGTTATTCTAGAATAAGTGGCTTCATCCTTGGCAGAGCCTTTCAGCTAGAGTATGTGATAAAGTTGTTTACTTTCCATCATCTCTCTGCTTTTTTCGGGGTGCACTGTACTGCTGCTCTTTGCAGCATGCTTGATGTTTATTTACATAATTCACAGTTCAACATGTTTTTTGTACGAAAAAAAAACAAAACAACATCAGCAAGTTCCAAGACTACATATGAAAAAAACTGCATCAATAGTAGAGTAAAAAACTATGGGAGAGGAACTGATGTAAAACAATTATTAGATCCTTACAATACTTTCTGGAGATGGCAGGTTAATATGGTGATTCTGGTAATAATCAGTGAATAGCGTGTTTTTTTTCCTATGCTTTACCTGTTTATCACTCTGCCTGAAAGTATTTACAACCTAATTATGCAGTTGGGCTTACAGTTCTCCTCTGTCTCTCAACACCTCCTTTCCTTTTTATCATCATCTGTTGCTAATGTACTGGTGACAGAGAAGAGAGAAGAAAATTCAGCTGAGAGTTGATAAGAAGAAATTCTTTATTTTCAAACATGGAATTTTGAAAACAGATACTTATCAAAACCTACTAGATCATAAAGCAAGAAAAGTTAAGTTGCTTCAACCATAACTTTTTCCATGGGAATCATAAAGACAGCAGCAGAGACACAGACACAAAACTCCAGCTAGAACACCAGGATACTAGCACTGGACACAGTCATTTTGTCTGGCTTTCTGGAGAAACTCCAGAACAGAATGATTCAGGTTTTACTGAAATCATGTATGATTTCTGGTTTCTCACATGGATTCCAAGTCATGCTGTCACCAGGGCACAGCTTGCCTACCTTACTCCTTCAAAAGAGTTCAGAGAAAAACAAATGTCATTAATTTGAGCTGCCCGTGCTGCTGCCTGTCCGCACAGAGCCTCTTTGCAGGGCTGACTGCAGTCTTGGCATCACTCAGGTCAGCACAGCTGGTCTGCAGCTGGCAGATCCAGGAAGCAGATCAGATCTAAGCACATGCACTTGGCAGCACTGCTCTATCATTGCTTTACATTTTAAACACTGAATAAAAAGCATAGGTTTCTACAGGCACAAGAAAAGTAACTGCTGACAGTTCCTCTGGGCCTTTACAGGACATATATATATCTAATTATGTATCTAGCAGGTGTCCATTTATTGCGTACAGACTTTTCCCCTGCAAATACCTTCTCACAGATAAAAACGTGTGTCTGTGAGAATCCTTTGCAGCCTTAACTTTGCATCCTTAATTGTAGAAGTTAATCTGACCCAAAAAAGGCCGTAATCCAGCACTGTCAGCACAGATGAAAGTCTAGAATGCCTCTAGACAGTTGTTGCTCTTTCTGCACCTCCCTCTTCCCCGTCTGAATATAAAATAAGAGAAATATTATTTTAACTAAGACTTTCTTGGAAAGGTAAAGGGGACTTATTCCAAAGTAGGAAAGATAAAATAACACTGCATAAAAGCAATGTGAAGCAATGCGAGGGAAGAAGCAAATGCTCCAAATCCTTCAAATATCTAAACCTATGAAATGTCCCAGAAGGCCTTGGAAACCTTCTTCTAATCCCTAAATTCTATACTGTCATACTCTTTTCCAAGTATTTTCCAGCTTGTACTCAAAACCAGTCTTAGCAACATTCTGTTTAGTTGTCCTTAGCGAAGTTATTTTATTTTGATGTCATTAGGTGCCTTCTCAGGAAGATTTTTGTTATATATATATATATTTACATTTTTATTGATCTACCTTAGAATCAAAATGCGCTGTGGCTGTAGGATCCTTTTTCAATGGACTTAATACCATCATCTCACTATAAGATAATAGAATATTTAGAATTTTCATCACCAATATTATTTCTACTTATTTATTTATGTAATTCAGAATTGTATCTTTCTCACAAGCCATATCACAAATTCAAGGGAAAAGTTAGAGGCTACACTGTAACTGTAATTCTTTTGCAGTCAATGTTTTCCTTCTCTCTCTTTTATGGAGATTTTTTTCCCTCACTTTATTCCAGCAGTAAGTGAGTCTTAAAAGGTGTTTAATGAGCTAAATCTGTATTTGTCTGCAGAATTACAAGCAATTTGTGTTTTAAACTTCCAAATGCTCCATACCTTTTTTGCAAGTTTACTCAATGGAATAGCATGGTGGCTAAATGAAAGGTATGTAGACAGACTACATTAGTACACAGTATTGTGTAGAGAAAATGTAATAAGAAACAAAAAAATGATACTTTTTGTTGAATAAAACAGGAACATTAAGATCAAGGTAGAATATATTTTGTTTCTCTTTGGAGGGTTCTCTGAAATTACTTTGCGTCACGTATTTCTGGGCCACTTTCACACAGCAACTCAGAAACTTTGGGGGATCACTTTATTGAGAAGCAACAGTAGAATTGCCAACACGTGTTTTCAGCTAAGTTGCTAAATTTCATTATTTCATTAAAGCTCCTGCTTACATTAGTATGATACTAATACTGCATTATTGGGAAGTCTAGAGGCTACCGGGGGTGCTGCTCACCAAAGCCCCTGTCAGCAGGTGCCTCAGAGGTCCTGCAATGCTCCACAGTCCAATTGTGTTATAGCTTAAAGAAGCAGCTGGTGAAGGAAAGAAATAAAGCAAACATACCGACAAACACCAGCATGGTTTAACTGCATCCATAAAAGTTAAGGGTCTATATTCCTCTGAGCTATAATTTTATTGTGAATACACACACTTTAAGATGACAATTGGCATAATGCAGTAGCTTCAGCCATTTTTCAACCAGTATTATGAAGAAAAAAACCCTACCATTTGCCCTCTAGGTATCTGGTATCTGTATAATTAAAATATAACTCTAAGACAAGATTTTCAGGTTTTGGCTAAATCAAAACTCATAAATCTTATATTGCCATTTCTTTTTAAAAAAGCTTTTGAGAAATAATACCAAGAAAAATACTTCAGAAGAAAATATTTCTCCTTTCCCACTGCTGTTTGGCACAGAGATTTACAGAGAGGGAACCTAGTGCACATCCACTGCAGACAAATCAGAATTTGTGATGTTTTTTATAGGGTAGATAAAGTAGGATATGAGTGAACTGGGCGAACAGAACTAACATAATGCAGATCCCTGAAAACTAAGAAAAAAAAAAGTCATACGACTTAGGCCCTGAAGAAACACGTCTGGACCTTGTAGAACCAACATATATCTGACTTCCTTTGTCTCCACTGATAATTCAATATGCTAAGTGGGTTTTAGTGGGCTTACAAGCAATATACATTTAACTGCCATAAGTGCTAGTACAGACCTTCCACAACCACTTGCTTGTTGTCACTGTCAAGCACTTCTACCCTGGAATAAAGCTTTGTGAACTAACATCTGCAACCCTCTTAATTAAATCAGTTCACCAATGAAATAAAAGTTGATTTTTACATATTCCTCAGAATAGCAATAGTCTTTGAAAGATGAAGTACTACAGAACAAGGAGATTATAACTCCTTCTTCCACCCTCCCAATGTAACAGTCAATTCAGCAAAGTATTTCAGAATATGCTCAAGTTAATCACTTGAATATATCCAAATAAGATTAGGAAGATTTTAGCAATCAAAAGAAGCACAGGATTATTCATGTGCTTATTCTAAGTAATTTTGTTACTTGGAGTCATATACAAACAAGCAAAAGAAAACAGCAGATTATTAGTTACTTCAGATAAGGGAGCTCTAACTTCTATCAGGCATAGCAGTGTTATTTTTGTTAGAATCTCTTAACAGAATACACAACCCTGTTGTGACAGCCTTCCAGCACCCATAAAGCTCTTAACTCATTACCTTTTCATGAAACAAGTGACCTGCACTGCTCTTACTTTTACAAACCCCATATAATGATTATCCATGGTATTACCTGATGCGAGTATGAGAGTTCCATATGCAGAGTCTTCAGACAGTAACAATAACCAGCAACACAGCAGTATGTTGCTCAAGCTAGTTTGGACAGCGAATTTATAGTAACAGAGACCAAGTTATTCTCCTGGCATTGCTTAAAAGCCCCAGACACAATATAACTTTGGTATCTTTTTGCCTGTGGTAGACCAAACACTCCTCTTAGCAATACATGGCACCACTACTTGAGTAGCCTCACAGCAGAAGGCAGCTTCCTGCCTTGCTTTCCAAAGAACTACCAGGTGAGTATCCTCTTTCTGCTCAGACCTGGTCAATCACCTTCACTTTCAGGGCTCAGGATTAATCTCTCTCCTCAGCTTTTGAGTTCAAACTCAACAGCAGCTATAAATAATTTCTACATATATTAACTTCCAAATATAAAGGGGACAGAAATTGAATACAATAAAAAGGGTGGGGGAAGAAGACATCACACTTGTAGTATCAATACCAAATGATATTTTGAAGTTCCAAAGACAGTATTAATTATTTTAACATGGGTGAAGCATACATAAATGATCCTGCCAGCTTTTTCCAGGAAACGTTTTTATCACATACGTGGCAGTAAGAGTGAAAAATATTTTTTAATCTGTATTAATCTCCATTAACAGAGAGAATAAAGAACATTAAAGGTTTTAATAAAATCTGTGCAAATTAAATCTGCGAGCATAACTTCCATCAATATTCTTTATAATACCTCATTTTAAAAAAAAGGTAAGTTCTACTAAAATTAAGTGCCTAAGTTCCAGTTTTTCACAAAAAATAAATACGTTTGCTTGTCTATTATTATCAGCCTTTTCCTGTAGAAATAAAAATTTACTGGTACTACACCCATCTTATCTAAATAACCACACCAAACACCTTAAGTTGTAACTGAAAATAAGTGTTCCTCAGTGCTTCTTCAAGAAATGTTTAATTTCATTTAGTTTCTCATCAGCCCTAGTGTTTTCCCAGTGCCTTCCAAGTATTCCAATAAGCAGAATGTACCTTTTTTTTTAATGTAGGAAAGGATATATACCCATAAACACTACTATAAGCACTTATACCTTGTCAGTATTATGTTGATTACCTCTTCTTCAAACAGGCTCTCACAAATTACTTGTTACTTGACTTCTTTCCTGAATTTCTTTCTTTTCCCATAAGAAAAACTTAAATCTGAGTAAGTTAAACACAAGGCTCAAACAGAAAGACTACATAAGACATGGCTCGCATAAGACATGAAACAGAATCATTATAGCCAGTAAAAAAGAAGAATCTCACATTTAAGTTGTTGCAGCCATGGGACAGTACAAACCATTCAAGAAGGCTCTTTAATAAAACATGAAAGGCTTATGCTGTTTTCCCTGGCTTAACTTGTAATCTCTTAAAAGCTCTTTAGGTTAATTATATCTAAATACCATTTTTTTCTGAGACCTTACAGAAGCATTAAAAATATGTAAATTAAAAAACATGGCCTGCTAATATCCTAAGACTTTAACAATAATTGCACAGATGCATTGTGAACCAGAATTTATAAGGCTAATCACTGCCTAAAGCATACATTATACGAGAATTTCTTTAAAGGTTACGGAAGGTTATGTAATACCCCCTATAGCCATGCTTTCAGTTACATGAAAAAAGAAAAAAAGAGATAGTATATGAAGAGAAATAAAATAATTATATGTATTCTTGTCCAATTTTGGCTGGCATATGACAGTCCTAGGGAAGCTGCAGTGATCTGTTCTAGGGCACCATGCTACATTTTTTGAAAAGACAGAAAATGGGTAAAAACTAATCTGGATTTACTGATAAAAAACATACAAGAGTTTTGTACAATATTTTTATTCATAAAGTACTTCCACAAATGTTAAGAATGTGCATGCAGTAGCTATCGAAAAATTGTGAACATTTTTCAGGAATAGCAGTAAAAAGAAATTTGCGATTCTATACATCTAAACAATTCTGTATTCACCCACTCTTTGAACTCTGTGGCACAGTACCAACAGTTGGTATTCTTTTCCTCCCCAAAGAAACTATTATGACTTTCTGAACTATCTGCTGCTATTTGGAGCAACAGTCAACAAGCTCATCTTAGGATAGAGAGGTCAGTCATGATAAATTTGTACAGCTACCAAACTCCTGATATAAATGGCGAGCAAACCATTTATATCACATGAAGATCCTCCAAAATAATTCCTCTTTCTCAGGATTTTCAAACATCAGCACAGTTTATAACAATGAAATAATTGCAGTAAATCAATTCGAAATTTATTAACTATCTTCATCTGCACTTGTCCACAAGGGCAAGGACCTTGCAATGGCACAGACTGTTGACTGACTAGGTAGGAAGTAGTTATGCAGAAAAGGACTTGGAGTTCTGGAAGACAGCAAAATGCACATGAGCCAGCAGTGCACCCTGCCAGCAAGGAAAGCCAAAAGTATCCCTCCACAATGTTCTGGGGCTGGTGCACAGGCCCCGTGAGGAAAGGGGCATTTTCAGCCTAGAGGAGAGACAGTTTGGGAGGACATAAAGCAGCTTTTCTGTAATACAAGGTCATTAACAGGACAGAGCGAGAGTCTTAATGGAGATGCATGCTGGGAGTCTGCGAAAAAAGCTATGTAAGTTGAAACAGGTGTTTCAAATTGGGCATCTACTTCAGACTTTTTCCCCGTGAGGACAGTCAGGCAGTGACATAAGTTGCCCAGAGAGGTTGTGCAGACCCTGTCCTTGGAGACTTTGATACTCAGCTGTCCTGGTCTGGTCTCACAGCTGATCCTGCTGTGAGCAGTGTGTTGAACTACAGAACTCCCGAGATCCAGGCTGAATAATCCTATTCTAATTATATTCTAATAAACAGTGGTTTATGGAAAATTTAAGACATGTCAGTTACAATCTGAAAATGAAAAAAATATATATGCAGAACTCACTTTCCTTTGTAATTCACTCTAAGATATAACTCTTATTTAAAATTTATTTAATTTCAGATTTAAATGTCTATTTCCAAATATAAGTTCTCTCTTATTTATAGATTTAAAGATTTCACCGTTATCTTAAAACTCTTCTATACCTGTTTTACAGGTCAATTGCCTTTGTATCTTTCTGAAATGTTAGAAGACCACATTCCTTCACTTTAAAAAATATTAATATGGAAACTGTCACATTGTGATATTATCCTTTTTAAGGGTATATGCAAAGATGAAATAAATTCCTTCCTGCTAGCCCCTTCCAACATATGTTGTTTTGTCACGTTTATACAGTATCTTGAGTCAACTTTACTCTTTATAATCCCTAAATTTGTTTCAGAATCACTGCTCTCAAAGGTGTAACTCTTTCACCATTACGGAGGAAGATTCTGCATTCTTTGTTTCTAAATATACAATTTTGTATATGGCTATACTGAAATGCATTTTTCTCAGCATGGTCTTAGTTCACTAAAATAATCTAGATGGCTTGGCAACAATAGTCTATCATCACTATCATCTATCCTTCTTGCATCATCCACAGATTTTACCAGCTGTAATTTTATATACACTTAGAAAATATACATACAAATAACGAATGACTGTTGATCTCTTACCAGTCTCTTTCAATATATGACACCAACCTAGGTTCAAATTAAGAAAGCAAAATGCATGGGAAAAATAAGAGTAAGATTCTAAAGTAAAAGCAAGATGATATTAACTTCATTCTGAAGGCTATAAAAATTGGATTTATAAATATGAGCAATACTAGTCTTCAAATTTATGAATAAATAAATATTTCATAGTCCCTATTCTGTTGCTTGAGAAAGAAATAAATGTGACAAGACTACCCAGGAAGAAGAAGAAACTTCCCAAGCAATCAAGTGTTACGTCACTTGCAAGGGAATACTACAGCTACAAATCTCAACTTCTGTTAAGTACTATAGAATTCCCAGTACTACAGCAGCAAGTGATGCATTCGGATCTCTTTCTGCAACTGTTTAATACATTCTTATGCCTTTTTTTTTTCGGAAGCACAGCACAAATGAAAAATGAATACAGTAGATCTCTAATCTATAAAATGCTGTCTTTATAAATAAATGATACTACTCTCTACTTCATTTAGCCTTTTTTCAATATATGGAAATAATCCTGCAGAGCTACAAATACTACAAATCTGATGTTTGGTATCAGACTCTTAAATCTTAAGACAGATACTCAAATTATTAGATACTGAAATATAGCCATTTCTGCTTTTCTTAAATTCAATTCTGAATTTATACAAGGAATGGTCTCTCTCCACTGCAGCTGTGCTCCACAGATAGAACAATAAATATTTGTGATCCTTTAATTAGTAGTCCTTAAAAAAGATAATTTCCCGTTCTTATTTTTAGAGGAAGAAATGACAGTTTAAATGAGTTAAGCTAAAAAAAGACAGTAACAATAAAGTCGACAATAGCACTCAACTCTGGTATCCCATTCACAGGACCATACAGTTTCCCAAAATGCCTCAGCATTTCTTAATTGTCTTTTTTAACCAATCTATTATGCAAACAAACACGTAATGCTTTCTTCTTTCTCTTACGCATAAAGCTTATTCTGCTTGCAGTACAGGATGATGTTAGAACTAAAACCTCTCTTCCTCAGGTACTTACTATTTAGTGTGAAACTAATTTAAAACTTTAACATTCAGCTATTCTTTCACAACTTTTGAGCAGATATTATTTAATGAATAACATTTAGCAAAAAGTGTGGGGCAAACTTGTGCTACTGAACATCATACACAACACTGTTTCAGCATATCAATCCATCTATCCCTCCCAAAAGTCCAGTATCCTGCTTTGTGTACCACGAGCTCAAGACAAGCACTGTAGGTGTCCAGGCTCTACTTCTTTGTTGATCCTCAGAAACACTCTTACAAGTAATGGAAAATCATTTTACAAGGTCTATCAAAGCCCCCAGACAACAAATATCCTACACACCCTGACCTTTCAAAGGTTATGAAATAATAATCAATTCAACAGCTTCCACCTTGTCCCTTGTTTTCCATACAACAGAGAAGTGCAAAGGTCACAACAGTACCTCCAAACCCTGGCATAATTATTCTCCCTGCAACCTGTTGTTCTGTAGCTTCCTGCTGAAAGTACTAAGATTTACCTGCCCCAATGTTTGACCATAACCAGATGATAACACAGACATAGGAAGAATTGGATAAATAACAGCTGCAACTTCACTTACAACATAAATTAATACAACTATAAATATCTAGACACAGTATCCATCCCCACATACTATGAGTTTATTCTTTCTTTTGGAAAATAAGCAGGAGACTCTAGTCTGACAAGACCGTCACTCTACTCCCACAGTACCTGCAATCCTGAGGCGTAGCTCCTAGTAACATCACTCTATTAGATCTCACCACTTCATCAAATGTGTTTTTTTTTTTTTTAAATCAAAACAAAGGCATAATCACAACTGAAAAACATGCTATACAGAGGTATGGAAGGAGAGAAGATCATGGTCCATCTAATGTCGATTTTGCCTTTCAAGAGGATTTCCCCATGAGCCCTGAAAAGGAAGTGATCAAAAATGCACTGCATGGCAAAAATGTTGGTTTGAAACACAACAAATTATGGGATGCTGAAATAACTGCAAAGCCTGCTCTGACCCAATATACCAAGGTAAGGTTGTCCAGGAACCTATGGGAAGAGCCTGGTAGAACTTGCAGTCAGTCAGGTGACATACAAGCAAGTGCTTCACAAGAAATAGTAGCTGCATTGCCATTCTGTCACGTGTTCTTTTGAATGATGCCAATCTACACACCTGGATAAAAAAATTCAGCTGACTCACAGCTCCTGTTCTTTTAGGCCCAGCTGTAAGCAGCTGTCTATGCCTCTGCCTTTTGTTACTGTTCTACGCCGTATTTCTAAATACGGTGCCTTGGTATTTGCTGTTTAGTCTTCTAGGTATTTTGGATATTTCCACTGGTGTGAATACCTCTGTGAGTATCTCCATCACATTGCTAGAGAATGTATCCCAACAGCAATCCACCTTTCAACAAATATATTACCTATGTTCCTATCATATGTTAAAAAAAATAACTCTTTACGTTAAAGGCATAATTGACAGGTTAAGTCAACTTCTGGATTGCTTTTTAAATTAATTTTGATTCAGTGTTTCAATTTGACATATACAGCTCCATTAGGTGTTGGCAATATAAGAAAACAACCTGTGGTCTGACACAGTGGGGATCTTTCTTTTGAGGTATGATGAAAGACTCAGCTCTTCTCTTAGGGTATTTCCAGGCATGCGGATTAATAATTGGCTTATATGGGGAAAAACTCTGTTTTTTCATTATGTTCCAACAGTGTAGAAAACTGTTTTTCACATTTTTATATCTTGAGTGATTTCCATTGAAGAAAAGAAATGAGGACGTCAAATGTACAAATACTTAATCATAGATTGCTGTATCATTTTATGTTCCTCTACTGAACTCTTCACAAAGAAAAATGATACCAACTTCAATACGAACCTTAACCTTGATTGTAACCGTCAGTCCTTAAAAGACATTTTTTCTGTTTCTGCTGAATTGGTTCTCATTTCTGTCAGCTTGCCCCTCAACAACCTACCCATTTTGGTGCAACTCCTTTGAAATTGTTACCAATTTTATGGAACTTTTACTGTTTTTCCATTTTCTAACATTTTCCTTAAAATTAATTTATACCTTACCAATTACTTGAATAAGAACAGAATTTCCAGATAAGATGTTACCATACACTGATAGTCCTTGAACTTTTTTTTGGGTAAAAAACAGCCTCAACATCTGTTAGGGCAAAACACATTTCCAGGACAACCTATAGAAACATAACTACACTTAATATAGCTTTCAGGAGAGTACTTATATTGAATTTGCTGATAACTGACCTCTGTTTTGTGTGCATATCCTGGAGAGAATCACGAGTGAAAGAAAAACAGTAGGGCCAGAAAAGAAAGTAGAAAAAGGTGTCACAGTTAAGATACTGCTGTCTTTTTTCATATGTACTATATCAAAATTAGCTTAAGTATTTCAGTATTTAACACTACTATTCATTATAAATACTCTTTGTCTAGCCATATTACCAGTTTGAGTTTTTGAATAGATGATAATCTAGATATTTGCTGTACCCTTTGTAACCATTTCAGACTAGGCAAGTTCAATATAAAAGTTAAGGAGGTCTCAAAGTCTTTGTATGCAGGAAAAAAATATGCCCTCAAACCATGCAATATAAGTTTATACTTGCATCACATATATTTCCATATCAATGTCACCTTGTCAAATGAAGTAGTAATCTGAAACAGAATTTGCTCTGCATTACTGAATGCTGTGCTCTCATTCAGATGGATTTGATGAAACGGCCAGTAACTTTTACTGTTTAGTTTTGAAGTAAATTTAATACTTACATATTTAGTATTTTATTCTTAATCAAGAGCTTGTTGGTTGTTTTTCTCTCATATACCCTCCTTTAAAGAGTACTGCATTACTGGATATTTGTATTCCTAGAGTAACCTGCAAAATATTGACTTAATGGTGTGTAAAAAAATTTGTTTACACAAAAACACACACACCCCAAAAAACCCCACCAGAGGGCAGAAAGAAATAGATTAATTTACTATATATTCCTTTTAATTTCAAAATACTGCATACATCTATTGTCCTCATGTAATAATACACTAAGCCTCTGTAAGGTTTATTATTTAATCATTTTTATGTACAAAATCCAACAGCAGGTGAGGTGTCTTCAGTTATAAGAAGCTTGACTTAAAGACAGTGAGAGTAGCTTTATTAAACTGTTCATTCCCTTTAACACAGGAAAAACAAATTTATCAAATTATTTTGCATATTTTAGTATGTAGGTAAACAATAGTTTCATGGTGTTTATTGTTCCTACTCTCTCATCAATGCAATTGTGGAATAGACTCACAAAAAGTTTATTATGCAGCTACTAGCAAGAAACCATGTTCTTCATTTTTATTGCCTCCACATGAAGAAAAGTCTTCCTAAAAGCTGCGTAAGAGACAGACAACACTGGAAAATGCTGGACTGCTGGAAAATACTCAACTGTTTCTTCTCAAGCTCCCTTTTTTTAATGACAAATTTTGCTTCAATGGACCTCGAACCAACAAGACTATTTCCCATTATTCCTATGGTTGTGCCAAGCTCTTCCATATCCAAACATGTTAGTTTTAAGGGCTGATCTAAGCTTGACCTGGCAGAGCAACAAGACACAAAAAAAATAATCAGAATTGCTCCCTAACACTGCAGAACACAACAAATTCATTTAGTATTATTGTGATAGTGTGCTTCACTGCAAACCTGACGTTTATCTCCTACAACCCTGCCCAAGTAATAACCACCTGTGGTGGTCACAATGGGTGCATGTAGTGGTGACGGCTGTGCCTGGCTCAAAAGTGGTTTCGAGGACACAGATAACACCATAGCCAAGGGCTAACTTGAGCAATGCACTCACCTAATTAACTACAATACTGGTACTGTGGTCAGTATGCAAATATGAATATAAATCAATCATCTTACCCCCATACACAGTGAACAGCCCAAGAGCCCTTTGAAATCTCCTGCACAGCAGCAGGCTGCACACCAGTGTCTCTCCTTGAGTAGGGGAACCTCTCGAGGTTCAGAGATTCATTGCCACAACAGAAACTGGGTAAGTGAGTAACAGCATGCTAAACTTTGAAATCTTAGCTAAGTGATACAAAGGATTGATTGCACATATATAATCCTTTAGATATAAACCATTGACCTAGTCTGGGACTAGGATTGGATGCAGCCCCACCTAGACTCCTCTCTGAGAAGGAGTTTAGAAAGCAAGGGGGTCCTTTCTGAACCTCCTGACTCAACGCGAGGGTCCCCCCGACAGTTCTGTCTGACCCTGTCCTCTATGTAGTAAATAAACAAGTGTACCCTGCCATTGAAACTTGTTAAAACATTGTCACATTTACTAATCCCTGTTTTGTATCAATAAATAAATTGCTGCTTCTCTCTGACAAGTGAAGTGCATTGCTCCACCTGTGACAATTGGCTACCCATATACAGCTAAACTTGACTAAGTTAGTTAGAGGTGGCTGCGGTAGCCAGCCATACCAATAGGGAGGTGGTACTGTCGCTGCAGGTAACAGCCAAAAGTGCAGAAACAGGATTGTTTAAAGTGGCAGAATAGCAGACAACAACAAAGGCATTTGTTCATTATGCCTGAATATGCTCCTGGGCAACATGAGTCTTCCCATGAACAAACTAGAAAACCAAAGAAGGGAAGGAACACATCAAAAGAGGGTCACTGTTAATCATACTAGAATACAGGACAGAAATACAAAATGACTACTGGCCAATCACAAGGGCTGGAGTTTCACTTAATATTTGAATCCACATGGTTGATTTACTTTGTCATGCTTGCTCATCACTTAATAGTAACACAATTAGCACACAAGGTCCTTACAAAGAAGTGCTCCCTGCAATAGTACCCACAGGAGATACTAAACTTTCCCAAAGGGCAGGGAGGGTACCTAAAACAGAGCATTTGCTATTTTAACAAATATCCACTCATCATTTGTTGAAGTTGATGTCAACACAATTATAGCAGCTACAGCTCAGGTCCTGTCACCCATCATGTCTTAACTATGTGGGTCAAATTGCAATCTGGTACATCCGTTTCTAGTCATTAAACTACCAGGTTTTACTGTACACAAATCTTGAGCAACATGCGACAATGAAAGAATGTGCAATTAACAGACAATACTTAAGGTTATCTCTACTCAGCAGCACCAAGTGCCTGTAATAGTGCAAGTCTACTGTAATTCCAAGAAAGATAAGATTTATATATCCTAGCAAATGTGTTATACACTGATGAACAGCATAAAATTGACATAATGGTTCTTCAGGGCTATAAAACTGTTTTCTTTTGTAGTTTAATTGACAATGACTAGATTGACCTTTTCTTTGTAATTGTAACTACAGTGGAGCAATTAGACAAATCATCACCTCTGTTGTTTCCCACACATACCAAATAAAAAGCAAAAGTATGGGATTCTCAGTCACCTCTTCATGCTGATGTTACAGCAGAACAGCATTTTACACTTGCATTCATGAGTGAAAACTGGAATGAAAAAAAATTATCTTCAATCATGTACTACAATGAAAAGTGACAAATATGTTAGAAATACTCTACATCATCCAATCTCCCAAATACTGTGTCCTAAATGAACATTTGTATCCTTCACTATTATCATAATAAAAGAGTTTTTTCCTGACAATTCACACTTTCACTTATCCTTGGGCTCACTCAGAGCCCCTGGTTTTTAAGTAGTAAAATGAGTATCTAGTTTTACACAGACACAGTCTAAACCACCTGTGCACGTCAAGAAGGCGTAGCAATTCCTAACAGTTGGATTTTCCATCAGATAATTCAGTATTAGAACTGCCACCCTTTCATTACCCTTTCCTCTCCTCTGCAGATACTTACTGTGTGATGCCAAAGGTGAGATGACAAAAAAATAATATATTCTGATCTTTCTGCTACACCATTAATCAAAATACCCATGATTGTTAATGGGAAATTATGGAGTATCCTGTTTTAGGAAGGGATTACTTCATGAGATAGACACGGACAGCTACTAGCAATGTACATGTGGAAAAACAGTGAAATGAATTTCTTGTAGAATGTGTAATTAGGCTTTTAATCCTGTTTTTATAAATGATGTTATGATGAGCTTGGGGAAGTCATATCAATTTTCTATGACTGACAGTAAGTTCATAAAACATATTTAATGATATATTATTATTAGCTTTAATTTAATATTTCTAGAATACTATTTGGTCTTGATGTACGACTTTAAAAGCCTTGACACTGTAAATTTATCAGTAAAACTTCCCCTTCTATGTTCAAACATACAGTCTTTGTGGAAAGTTCTGTACAAAAATTCACTTTGAAGTTCCCGAACAAATTCTGCATAACATGCATGCATACATATATATTTATGTATACGGATGTAATACAGTATTTCATATTTCAGTGCAAAAAAGTATCTTGAAATTTCAGGAAACATTAAAATATTATATTAGATGAAACCTTTACAGTAAAAATTGTAAAACATCATCTGTACTTACACAGTGTGAGTAAAAATAATGGTTTCAATCACATGCAAGTCTCACATTCTGAAAGCATTTTGTAAGTGTAATTAACTTTGTATGTATTTGTTGAAAGAATCTCTGTTTCCAATGTAGAGGAATTCTTCCGCAACCTCTGTCTCTAGACATTTACAACTGCATTGCTATTCAAATGGTATTTTTTTTAACTTGAACATAGCTGGGTTACTTACCCAAACTACACCACCAGTAGATTTTAAGATGCTGTAAACTGAGAGTTCATGCTCATCCAAAGTACTTAAAAAAATTAACTATTTACTTTTCCTGTAGCCCTTTTAAGATGCAATTGAACAATACATAAGAATCTTTATAAGACTGTATGACTTAATATAACAAAAGTTACTTTGATGCAAGCGTCTATTTAATACCACTATTTTCAAGGCGATTGCTGAAAAAGACTAATTGTGACAGGCAATAGGCAGCATACAAAGAAGGCTGCATGCTTATAAGGCCTTCTCTCCTGATGCAATGACTAGGATAATCTGCAGTCCCGGGAGGAGCTGTACTTTGCTCCGCAATACTTTATTTTACCCTTCGAATACTGGAAGTATCTATATCAAATGAAGCTTGAAAGAGAAGTGTGCTAAAATAATTTACTGAAATTAAATTGAAGATCCAGTGACATATTTCAGCCGTAAGCTCAATTTTTGAGTCCTTGTCTTAGGGACTGCAAAAATACACATTGGGAATGTCTACAGAAACGTTTACATGAAAATCATCACCTAAACCACGAGTGAACTATAATGCAATACCAGTTTTGTTCATCCACTGTCCAACAGTAGCATGCAGGGTCTGGAATCACAACTTCTGACTGAACAGACAAGTTTACTAAAACACAGAGGCACAGCAGCCTGCTTTCTTGACCCTCACAAGCTAGGGACATATGGCTGGAGTGTTGTCTTGCCAACAGGAAGACTGGGCTGAAGATTGTGTTAAATGCTGTACAAGCAAGAGGTACAGTCTTGACTCAGAATAGTAACAATAAAGAAAATAGCAAAGACAAATAAAGGGTAATGTCCAAACAAACTGGAAAGGATGATCACTGGTAAATGAACTCTTTTTAAAGGACAATTAAGTGAAGCTGCTGGGTCCACCTGGACAGCGCATGAAGACAACCTGAGAAAGCCAAGTATCAAAGAGCAGAAATTGCCAAGAGATGAAACTATGATGTCACTGTAACATAACATTCAGAGTGGCTGGGGCAGCCAAGTAGCCCTAAGTCCATCACAGTTCTTTCCCACAGATCACACCTCCTGCCAAGGTGCAACTCTAGCCCTCAAACCGTTCCCAGCTGCGGGAGCACTGTCACTGTCTTCTGGTCCAGCCAAGTACCCTCAGTTACTCTATGATCTCGAGATCACAGAGTGCATTTTTATTTTTAACAACATGAAACTATCTCCAGCATAACATGGTTTAATTCCTGATGTAAGTCTTGTCTCAAGCATAGTTACTTGTTTGAAAAGTCCTAATTTACCAGGAAAAAGTCCATTGTTCAGCTACATTTTGAATAATGCTTTATAACCATACTAATTATCTCAGTTCCAAAAGACATCTAAGCACTAAAAAAACCCCAACAAACCCAACCCAAAAAGCCTATAGAGTACGTTATTTATACAAATGGAAAAAAATCACAGAAATTCAGGAAAAACTTAGAGAACTTAAAGGCTAAATTCTGTGATCATTAGATGCATAAACAATCAAATCTGAATTAAGGCCAGAAAAAAATGAATAAACTATAATTAATGTTTCAGTGAGCCTCTAAATGAAGGGATCAGAGACAAGGGCAAGATTTAGAGAAGAAAAAAAAATTGTCACCTGTTATTATTTCTATCCCAGCAGTTTCCATTTTGGTAGCCATTACAAAAAAAGGCTTCAGGGAGGTTTTTTTACAAAGTCTATCCTTCACTTACAGCCATTTGTAATGCAAAATTATAGAAAAATATTTTACAAAGAAAGGAAAAATACGAACAAAAATCAAATCAATGTGAAAACAGCATATTCCTTTAATTTCTAAAAGGTACAAATTTTATATTACTATACATTACAGTACAGTTTTGTACATTCATTGTATTGAGGTGTTTGGAACAATCCTTGCAGAGACCAACCTATCCATATTTTTTTTTAAATAAATAATAAAACCCAATTTCTATGTTTTATGATTGGTATGTTAGCAAAAAATGG